>JAHUYU010000600.1:0-19704 GCA_030439765.1 Tripidium arundinaceum | reverse complement strand
TCATTTATCTCCATTCGTTTCATCTAAGCTTGCTTATGAAACTGAACAACCATCATCACCCTCGCTCGAACTCAAGACTTGTCCCTCTGGCCATCCAAATGAAAACTTCTGTGCCATGGACAATCCTTTAGCACCGACTCGGGAGACCAAGAAGGATTCCACTTTTGAGCATGAAAACTTCTCTTTCAAAATCCCTCAAGATTCATGCCTACTTTTGGAGTCTCCAGAGTTCGTTGTGCTCAGTACCGCTTGCTGCTACGAGGAAGACAACCACCCATCACTCCTCGTTTCCAAACTTTTTAGGAGGATGGTTGTAGATGTCTTCATTTATAACAAATATTGCAAATCTCGTAGTAGCACTTTGGTACTAACCTTGCAGCTTGAACATTACTACTTAATGTTTGGTGGTAAAGCTGGGAACTACACCACGTTTGTCAGCTGCAAGATGAGTTCCCACGGTCGAGCTTGTGACCATAAACAAAGCACTACCGGGAGATACCCCGGATTATCATAATATATATATATATAATTATGAAAAAAATGATGATAAAAAAGGGAGTTAAAAAAAAGAAAAAAAAGGAAAAAAAATTGGTATACAAAAGAGAGAGAGAGAGAGAGAAGGAGGATTCTCCTCCTTTAGGCCTTTGCTACCACTAAGGCCCATGGTCCATACACACTAGCCGTGTGTGTGGCCTAGCCTTGGTACCCGCCTGAGTTCGACCATGTACAATCAAGCTATCGCTGCAGCAGTTTCAATGCTTTTATCCATGTACGCTGCCGATAAGAACACTCAGGTATGCAAAGGTAATGTTCACCAACCCATTTAAACTCATGTTTGTCTCCATAACTTGATCATACAAATTCATGCTTGCCTTGTTTATGTCATATACTTCGGGTTTGGGTATATTTACATGGGCACATGTGGTACATCCATAGGTCTTTTTAAATTAAGCATGGTGCTTAGGTTAAAATGGCCTTCTTTAATCAAAATTAGACATGGTGTTTAACTTTGGTTAATGAACCTTGAGTTATTCCTTTCATAAACAATAGAAGTAATTTATGATAGAGATGAACCAAGGCTAGGAAAATACTGCATCTTTACCATAGGCCTTGTTTGAGTTTTGCTAAAAGATAAAAAGTTGGGTGAGTGGCAGAAGCAGTTTTCCCAAACTCTTCGTTAAGGCTCCCATGGGAAGGTTTTTCTTGAAAAAGTTCTTCAAAAGGGTAGCCTATAAGAAGATCGAATTCAAGGATGGCATAGATATGGAAGTCCAAGTGAACCTCGGTTTTGTTTATTGTGATTGGCACGGCCCTGGCGATCCCACAACACTCAAAAATGAGTCCTGACGGACTTTTGAAGAGTTTGCTGGTCGGGACTAGCGGTATTTTGCCCAAAAGGGTTTCCGCAAGGAATTCTGACATGATATTAGTCTCGACCGTGGAGTTGTGCAGGGCTTCTAAGATAGTTCCCCTTAATGAACAAGGTATGGTCGTGGAAGGTGAAAGAATCTGAATTGCTTCAGAAGAACGTTTTACTTCCAACAACCATTCCTTTGATGGTTCAGCTCTAGGGAAAGCTTCCTCTGAAGGAAGTGTAAGCTTTTCGTGCCCAAAGAGTTTCGAGGCATTGCCATAATCCTCGAAATGGATAGGGACCTCTGAAGGATGAATTACTCTTTCCTTCGGTGTTCGCGGTTCGGGTGAGGGCTCAAAAGTCGAATCTAAGGATGCTACGTGTTTGGATTCGACTGTTGGGGACTCCTCAACACTCGACATGACTTTTGCCTGGAGGGTTCTAGTTTTCATGACGGAAGAAATGTGTCTTTCTAGGAAATTTTCAAGGAATTTCACTTGTTCCGTCATGGGTTTGTGTGTAAACCTGCCTCCGGCAGTCACGTCTAGGCATAGGTCAGCATCTATGTCAAGACCCGAACAAAAGAGACGCAACAAAACGACATCGGGTAAAGACATGTCTGGGCTGGAGTGTATTAACACTGAAAACCTGGCCCAGGCTGCACCTATGGACTCCTTCTCGTACTGCTCGAAATCGAGGATCGCCCTTGGTAGAGAGACGATACGGGACATAGGGAAGAATGCAACATGAAACTTATCTTTAAGTTCTTCCCAGTCCCCATTCGTACTTTCTATGACATGTGTGTACCATTTCTTTGCCTTCCCCATAAGAGAGAAAGGAAACAATTTCCACTTTAAAATTTCTTGTGTCATGCTAGAGATGCTCAGGCATGAACACATTTCCTCGAATTCTTGCAGGTGATGGCAAGGGTCTTCATTGTCGTGCCCTGAGAAGGGTTGTGCCCGAACCATAGCTTTTAAACTAGGGTGGAGTTCACAGCTAGATGAACGGTTAGGTTTTGATGGTGGCTCAGGGAACTCCCCCTTTGAAGCGGACTGGTATTGGATAGGAGTGGTTTTCATGGTGAAAAACATAAAAGAAATATCTATTTTGTTTTTGTGAAAAGAAAAGATACAAATACGAGGGCGAACTAGGTTCGAAGAAAATAGCAACCGTTCCCCGGCAACGGCGCCAGAAATGCTTGTTGGCATTTCTTAACGCATACAGAAATAATCCGCAAGCGCACGGAATTACCGTTGCAGCATTTCACCCGGAAGTATTCAGGGTATCGTATTTTCCACAGGGAACGGTGGTACTCTTCTAGCTAGTTCGTCCCAGGACAACACAAGGGTAGAGTTGGTAGAGGTTGAGATGGATTCCTATGGTTTTAAGGTCTATGGATAGATAAACTCCACTTCTAATTGTTCACTTCGGGCACGGGCTTATACTTGGTCTGCCAAGCACCTCCGGCCTGTAGCTCTACGCCGAACCCGAACATGGGGGATTACAAGGGACGGACAGGGCTGTCACCACCTGCCGCCTACCCCTCAACCGTGGGGAACGAGGCAAACGAAGGTAGCCTCTAGCCTAGACACCACGTCTACGTTATCGACTACTACTCTAGCGTTGTACAGGGTGATCCGTCTCTATCGGGAGCCCTCTACTAGAGCATCCGCCACGGGGACGGACAATGAACCCGCAAACAAGTAAGAGTAAAGCTTAACTAAGCATAGACTTAATATCATAAGAACCACGAACACTCACTTAGCGGATGGATCCGTTGAGGTACAAGTGCTCGTCGAGGTACAAGTTGGGGAGTCACCGACAGGTCCGGCGCTTCCCCGAGCTCTCCCTCACATCTCTCCCTATTACTCAACTCTAGCTAGCTAGGGCCTAAGCCTGTTGGAGTGGTGCTCTTGAGGTGTAGCTGTTTGCCTTGAGGTGTTGTTTTGAAGGGTAGCTCCTCCTCTTCTTATATAGTGAAGTGAGGTCGGTTCGGTGTAGGAAAATTAGGAAACACCCGGGAACCGCCTATGCATGGCGGTATGCAACCGCCGTAGAAAGGTGGGACCGAGAAGAGGCGGTAGGGGTGCGGCCGCACCCAGGGTGCGGCCACACCCTGGTTGGCTCGCCTCGCGACCGCCTTCGCGTGGTCGGTTCCTGGGTGGGCCTAGACCACTTCCATGTCGGTGCTCTCCCCAAATTCTTCTTTTGAGTGGGCCTTTGCTTGGTTTTGGGCCTTCTCCTCTTGGGCTCATATTGGATGATGCTTTTGATGTGTATCATGTATGCTTTTGAGCCCATTTTCGGTGGTTTCCATAAATGCTCTCCTGCAAATGATGAATCACCAAAACTTGTGGAACTTGTTAGTTATAAGACCTAATTCTAAGTTTGGTGTTCATATGAATTGATTTTTTATGAGAGTTGGCGGTTAGAAATGGGAGTTAAGGACCGCCAACAGTGTCCATACTTGATTGTGGGTGAAGTTGTTCAATTCTTCGTGCATGGCATTCACCCAATCTGGATTCTTTAGAGCTTCATCTATGCTAGTAGGCTCAATGCAAGAAACAAAGGAGTGATGTTCAATAAATGAAGCGAGTTTTTGAGAGCGAGTCATTACACCCCTTGAAGGACTCCCTATGATGAGATCTTGTGGATGTGCTTGAAGTAGTAAGTGCTTCTTCTTTCAACCATTTGAGGAGGAGGTTGTGGAGCATCAACTTCTTGAGCTTGTGCCACCATTTGATCTTGGGAGACATATGTATCTTCATTTGGTTCTCTCCCATCTTTATCATCATCTTGTGGCACACTTGATGAAGAGGGCATATCAATCACTTGTACATCATCTTCATCTTCTTTAGGCTTGATGGCTCCAACCGGCATGTTCTTTATAGCCTCCCTCAACGATTCATCACCTACATCATCAAGACTCTCCACATCATATGTTTCTTCTACCAAGCCGGTGGCTTGGTGTTGACAGTAGTTAACAACCATTATAAACCGTCAAAGAAACTTGAATAAAGAGAATAAAAGCAACGGCCAACATAGATTAGGGGTTTAAACTAACAAAATTCTACAGTTTTGGTGAATCTGTGTTTCTACAGGGTTTATCCAGAAAACAATCAAAGGACCCACATGTCAGATTAACTCGCATATTTTGCACGAGCACCAACTCCATAAAGGTTCCAGAGGACACCAAGAGCCACCCCCTGAAGTAGACCTAGGGAGGATGACATGTGGGGCCGTCCGGCCCTACCTGCAGGCAGGCCGGCCGATGGGCCCCACTGTCAGCCTCCTCCTTCATATGGCGGCGCTCTACCACCTTAGGGTTTGCATCTAAGCTGTTGATTAAAGTTAGTTTGATCCAAGGGTCCAGAATTGATGCTCTGGCCTATATAAGCAAGCCCCTACCCCTCTGGAGAGGGGGGAAGTCAGACAAAGTAATTTGAGAAGATAGAAACCCTAATCATCCTCAGAGCTCCACCATATTCTAGGGCATAGCTAGCTACGATAGATCTAAAAGGAGGCAAGCTTCACTTGGATTCCTAATCGTGTCAAGAGCACGGCTTGGTAAAGCCGTCTGTATCCTCTCTCTTGTATCTTTCATTATTCATATAATTGCTACAATAGATTCGACATTGTTCTATATAATATTTATGTTCCTAGTTATCATGTTCATCATCTACTTTGATTATATGTTTAGTATAACTAGTTTATCTTTATATTCAAACATAAGTTCGTATAGCGCTCGCCTTGGTGTACACTAGGTGAGTGGTGGATGTTGGCGGTCACTAATGACATATTCCATACCACCAACTTGTATGAAAAATGGAGAAAAACACATATTTTACATGCATATGTCTTTGATATTCACCTAGTTCCACATGTATTGGAAGATTACTGTTTTGCAGGACTTAAGTGTGGAATTAGTGTAAAACTCGGGAAAATGCGCAATCAACAAAGCGTATTTCGCGCAACCCAAGTTGAAGCATGTGAAGAAGGCCAAATCCACGATGTGAACCAGGGCCAATACCCAACATAGAAGTGATCCAGACCCATCAGGGAGCCCACCAGACAAAGTCGGTGGCGAGAGGCGGCAGCCAGGGTGCGGCCGACCCCCTGGTGCGGCTGCCCCCCTGCTGGCGCATCTCGGGCCCATCTTTCGCATAACGGTTCCTATGGCGGTGCTAAAGGCGGTTTCATAGGTTACCAAGAATATTCGTCCACGAACCGACCTCTAGGCACTATATAATGCAGCCATGTTCTCCTCTGTAAATCAAGTTTCACACAGAAGTTACATTATCAGGCAATACAACTCCAGAGCTCTCTAGTTTTAGTTTATCCTTTTAGTTGTAGTTTAGATCTAGAGCAGAGCTTCAAGTTGTAAAGAGGAGAAGAACATCTTGGCTGTTCTTGGTATGAATAAATCTAGTTCTAGTTCCATTTTGTTCTTGTTCTCTACTTATATTTATAGTATTGTTCTTGAATTAGAGCTAAGTTCTTCATTCATGTTCTTCGTATTAGAACTAGTTCTTAGTTCGAGTATCTTGATCATGATGATTAGAACTTTGATCTTAACTAAACATATAATTAGTATAGTCATGTTTAGACTAATGTCTAGATGGTGGTTTACCAAGTCTTCGGATTCGCATATGTTCTGTGCCTGTCGATCCGTAGGGTCGGGGACCTGGGGGGACATATGTGGTTTTCGTGTATGCAAGTGTGGTACTTGGATACAAGGGAACGGGTAATTGCAGTTCGTACTCCACGGTAGTGGGGTAGGCGGCAGGTGGTGACAGCCCTGTCCGTCCCTTGTATTCCCCCACGTTCGGGTATGGTGTAGGAGTCTAAAGCGATGCGGGGAGCTGGCAGACCAGACCTTAGGCATTCTCCCGATCCATCTAGATGTTAATCTAACCATGTTTATATTAATTGTATGACTTGCTAGAATTCTTGACAATAACTATAATAGATTGTTCTAGTTAGGTTTATTCTTTTATTCTTTATTCTTTTATTCAATTATCTTTATTTGCCCCTGATAGAGATGCTCATATATGCCTGTGTTAAACTTCACTATCCCCAATTTATCAATGCTTCATTTACCTCTGATGAACAATTGATTATTATGCTATATTATTAACATTGAGCTATCCAATATCCATGATTAGCAATTGCCTTCCCATGGGAAAATATAAATAACGATACCTGGAATACTCTAGGTGAAATGCTATAATGATAGATTTGTGCGCTTGCGGATTGAGCCTGAACTATCAGTGTATTTGTTAACATTATTATCTATGAATGGTTGAAATTACATTCATAGTGATGATGCTAATAAGTGCCAATAAGTATTTCTAGCGCCATTACCTAGGATGGGTCGTTTATCTATCTTGGTAATGACGTTAAGAAATGCCAACAGTGGACATTGTGTAAGCATGGTGCTTGTACGTTGTTTACCTGCGGATGCACCCTATATTCCGGGCCATGTGGTAGATCACAGATGTGACACTCCCATTGAGTCCTTTGTAGTCCACTCCCCGAATGTAGGACAAGTAGGATCTGGTTACGAAGGAAGACATGCTCTGTTCTTGATCTTCCTTAGTAATATCACTTATGTGTAGATATGAAGTTGATCTTAGCCATGACTACTAAATATAATTGCACTAATCATCATTATAGCATTTCACCTAGAGTATTCCAGGTATCGTTATTTATATTTTCCCATGGGAAGGCAATTGCTAATCATGGATATTGGATAGCTCAATGTTAATATATAGCATAATAATCAATTGTTCATCAGAGGTAAATGAAGCATTGATAAATTGGGGATAGTGAAGTTTAACACAGGCATATATGAGCATCTCTATCAGGGGCAAATAAAGATAATTGAATAAAAGAATAAAGAATAAAAGAATAAACCTAACTAGAACAATCTATTATAGTTATTGTCAAGAATTCTAGCAAGTCATACAATTAATATAAACATGGTTAGATTAACATCTAGATGGATCGGGAGAATGCCTAAGGTCTGGTCTGCCAGCTCCCCGCATCGCTTTAGACTCCTACACCATACCCGAACGTGGGGGAATACAAGGGACGGACAGGGCTGTCACCACCTGCCGCCTACCCCACTACCGTGGAGTACGAACTGCAATTACCCGTTCCCTTGTATCCAAGTACCACACTTGCATACACGAAAACCACATATGTCCCCCCAGGTCCCCGACCCTACGGATCGACAGGCACAGAACATATGCGAATCCGAAGACTTGGTAAACCACCATCTAGACATTAGTCTAAACATGACTATACTAATTATATGTTTAGTTAAGATCAAAGTTCTAATCATCATGATCAAGATACTCGAACTAAGAACTAGTTCTAATACGAAGAACATGAATGAAGAACTTAGCTCTAATTCAAGAACAATACTATAAATATAAGTAGAGAACAAGAACAAAATGGAACTAGAACTAGATTTATTCATACCAAGAACAGCCAAGATGTTCTTCTCCTCTTTACAACTTGAAGCTCTGCTCTAGATCTAAACTACAACTAAAAGGATAAACTAAAACTAGAGAGCTCTGGAGTTGTATTGCCTGATAATGTAACTTCTGTGTGAAACTTGATTTACAGAGGAGAACATGGCTGCATTATATAGTGCCTAGAGGTCGGTTCGTGGACGAATATTCTTGGTAACCTATGAAAACCGCCTTTAGCACCGCCATAGGAACCGTTATGCGAAAGATGGGCCCGAGATGCGCCAGCAGGGGGGCAGCCGCACCAGGGGGTCGGCCGCACCCTGGCTGCCGCCTCTCGCCACCGACTTTGTCTGGTGGGCTCCCTGATGGGTCTGGATCACTTCTATGTTGGGTATTGGCCCTGGTTCACATCGTGGATTTGGCCTTCTTCACATGCTTCAACTTGGGTTGCGCGAAATACGCTTTGTTGATTGCGCATTTTCCCGAGTTTTACACTAATTCCACACTTAAGTCCTGCAAAACAGTAATCTTCCAATACATGTGGAACTAGGTGAATATCAAAGACATATGCATGTAAAATATGTGTTTTTTCTCCATTTTTCATACAAGTTGGTGGTATGGAATATGTCATTAGTGACCGCCAACATCCACCACTCACCTAGTGTACACCAAGGCGAGCGCTATACGAACTTATGTTTGAATATAAAGATAAACTAGTTATACTAAACATATAATCAAAGTAGATGATGAACATGATAACTAGGAACATAAATATTATATAGAACAATGTCGAATCTATTGTAGCAATTATATGAATAATGAAAGATACAAGAGAGAGGATACAGACGGCTTTACCAAGCCGTGCTCTTGACACGATTAGGAATCCAAGTGAAGCTTGCCTCCTTTTAGATCTATCGTAGCTAGCTATGCCCTAGAATATGGTGGAGCTCTGAGGATGATTAGGGTTTCTATCTTCTCAAATTACTTTGTCTGACTTCCCCCCTCTCCCAGAGGGGTAGGGGCTTGCTTATATAGGCCAGAGCATCAATTCTGGACCCTTGGATCAAACTAACTTTAATCAACAGCTTAGATGCAAACCCTAAGGTGGTAGAGCGCCGCCATATGAAGGAGGAGGCTGACAGTGGGGCCCATCGGCCGGCCTGCCTGCAGGTAGGGCCGGACGGCCCCACATGTCATCCTCCCTAGGTCTACTTCAGGGGGTGGCTCTTGGTGTCCTCTGGAACCTTTATGGAGTTGGTGCTCGTGCAAAATATGCGAGTTAATCTGACATGTGGGTCCTTTGATTGTTTTCTGGATAAACCCTGTAGAAACACAGATTCACCAAAACTGTAGAATTTTGTTAGTTTAAACCCCTAATCTATGTTGGCCGTTGCTTTTATTCTCTTTATTCAAGTTTCTTTGACGGTTTATAATGGTTGTTAACTACTGTCAACACCAAGCCACCGGCTTGGTAGAAGAAACATATGATGTGGAGAGTCTTGATGATGTAGGTGATGAATCGTTGAGGGAGGCTATAAAGAACATGCCGGTTGGAGCCATCAAGCCTAAAGAAGATGAAGATGATGTACAAGTGATTGATATGCCCTCTTCATCAAGTGTGCCACAAGATGATGATAAAGATGGGAGAGAACCAAATGAAGATACATATGTCTCCCAAGATCAAATGGTGGCACAAGCTCAAGAAGTTGATGCTCCACAACCTCCTCCTCAAATGGTTGAAAGAAGAAGCACTTACTACTTCAAGCACATCCACAAGATCTCATCATAGGGAGTCCTTCAAGGGGTGTAATGACTCGCTCTCAAAAACTCGCTTCATTTATTGAACATCACTCCTTTGTTTCTTGCATTGAGCCTACTAGCATAGATGAAGCTCTAAAGAATCCAGATTGGGTGAATGCCATGCACGAAGAATTGAACAACTTCACCCACAATCAAGTATGGACACTGTTGGCGGTCCTTAACTCCCATTTCTAACCGCCAACTCTCATAAAAAATCAATTCATATGAACACCAAACTTAGAATTAGGTCTTATAACTAACAAGTTCCACAAGTTTTGGTGATTCATCATTTGCAGGAGAGCATTTATGGAAACCACCGAAAATGGGCTCAAAAGCATACATGATACACATCAAAAGCATCATCCAATATGAGCCCAAGAGGAGAAGGCCCAAAACCAAGCAAAGGCCCACTCAAAAGAAGAATTTGGGGAGAGCACCGACATGGAAGTGGTCTAGGCCCACCCAGGAACCGACCACGCGAAGGCGGTCGCGAGGCGAGCCAACCAGGGTGTGGCCGCACCCTGGGTGCGGCCGCACCCCTACCGCCTCTTCTCGGTCCCACCTTTCTACGGCGGTTGCATACCGCCATGCATAGGCGGTTCCCGGGTGTTTCCTAATTTTCCTACACCGAACCGACCTCACTTCACTATATAAGAAGAGGAGGAGCTACCCTTCAAAACAACACCTCAAGGCAAACAGCTACACCTCAAGAGCACCACTCCAACAGGCTTAGGCCCTAGCTAGCTAGAGTTGAGTAATAGGGAGAGATGTGAGGGAGAGCTCGGGGAAGCGCCGGACCTGTCGGTGACTCCCCAACTTGTACCTCGACGAGCACTTGTACCTCAACGGATCCATCCGCTAAGTGAGTGTTCGTGGTTCTTATGATATTAAGTCTATGCTTAGTTAAGCTTTACTCTTACTTGTTTGCGGGTTCATTGTCCGTCCCCGTGGCGGATGCTCTAGTAGAGGGCTCCCGATAGAGACGGATCACCCTGTACAACGCTAGAGTAGTAGTCGATAACGTAGACGTGGTGTCTAGGCTAGAGGCTACCTTCGTTTGCCTCGTTCCCCACGGTTGAGGGGTAGGCGGCAGGTGGTGACAGCCCTGTCCGTCCCTTGTAATCCCCCATGTTCGGGTTCGGCGTAGAGCTACAGGCCGGAGGTGCTTGGCAGACCAAGTATAAGCCCGTGCCCGAAGTGAACAATTAGAAGTGGAGTTTATCTATCCATAGACCTTAAAACCATAGGAATCCATCTCAACCTCTACCAACTCTACCCTTGTGTTGTCCTGGGACGAACTAGCTAGAAGAGTACCACCGTTCCCTGTGGAAAATACGATACCCTGAATACTTCCGGGTGAAATGCTGCAACGGTAATTCCGTGCGCTTGCGGATTATTTCTGTATGCGTTAAGAAATGCCAACAAGCATTTCTGGCGCCGTTGCCGGGGAACGGTTGCTATTTTCTTCGAACCTAGTTCGCCCTCGTATTTGTATCTTTTCTTTTCACAAAAACAAAATAGATATTTCTTTTATGTTTTTCACCATGAAAACCACTCCTATCCAATACCAGTCCGCTTCAAAGGGGGAGTTCCCTGAGCCACCATCAAAACCTAACCGTTCATCTAGCTGTGAACTCCACCCTAGTTTAAAAGCTATGGTTCGGGCACAACCCTTCTCAGGGCACGACAATGAAGACCCTTGCCATCACCTGCAAGAATTCGAGGAAATGTGTTCATGCCTGAGCATCTCTAGCATGACACAAGAAATTTTAAAGTGGAAATTGTTTCCTTTCTCTCTTATGGGGAAGGCAAAGAAATGGTACACACATGTCATAGAAAGTACGAATGGGGACTGGGAAGAACTTAAAGATAAGTTTCATGTTGCATTCTTCCCTATGTCCCGTATCGTCTCTCTACCAAGGGCGATCCTCGATTTCGAGCAGTACGAGAAGGAGTCCATAGGTGCAGCCTGGGCCAGGTTTTCAGTGTTAATACACTCCAGCCCAGACATGTCTTTACCCGATGTCGTTTTGTTGCGTCTCTTTTGTTCGGGTCTTGACATAGATGCTGACCTATGCCTAGACGTGACTGCCGGAGGCAGGTTTACACACAAACCCATGACGGAACAAGTGAAATTCCTTGAAAATTTCCTAGAAAGACACATTTCTTCCGTCATGAAAACTAGAACCCTCCAGGCAAAAGTCATGTCGAGTGTTGAGGAGTCCCCAACAGTCGAATCCAAACACGTAGCATCCTTAGATTCGACTTTTGAGCCCTCACCCGAACCGCGAACACCGAAGGAAAGAGTAATTCATCCTTCAGAGGTCCCTATCCATTTCGAGGATTATGGCAATGCCTCGAAACTCTTTGGGCACGAAAAGCTTACACTTCCTTCAGAGGAAGCTTTCCCTAGAGCTGAACCATCAAAGGAATGGTTGTTGGAAGTAAAACGTTCTTCTGAAGCAATTCAGATTCTTTCACCTTCCACGACCATACCTTGTTCATTAAGGGGAACTATCTTAGAAGCCCTGCACAACTCCACGGTCGAGACTAATATCATGTCAGAATTCCTTGCGGAAACCCTTTTGGGCAAAATACCGCTAGTCCCGACCAGCAAACTCTTCAAAAGTCCGTCAGGACTCATTTTTGAGTGTTGTGGGATCGCCAGGGCCGTGCCAATCACAATAAACAAAACCGAGGTTCACTTGGACTTCCATATCTATGCCATCCTTGAATTCGATCTTCTTATAGGCTACCCTTTTGAAGAACTTTTTCAAGAAAAACCTTCCCATGGGAGCCTTAACGAAGAGTTTGGGAAAACTGCTTCTGCCACTCACCCAGAAATCCCAATGGTGAAGCATAATCCCAGCCATGACCCGTTCGAGGAGGTGAAGTTCATATCTCCATTCGTTTCATCTAAGCTTGCTTATGAAACTGAACAACCATCATCACCCTCGCTCGAACTCAAGACTTGTCCCTCTGGCCATCCAAATGAAAACTTCTGTGCCATGGACAATCCTTTAGCACCGACTCGGGAGACCAAGAAGGATTCCACTTTTGAGCATGAAAACTTCTCTTTCAAAATCCCTCAAGATTCATGCCTACTTTTGGAGTCTCCAGAGTTCGTTGTGCTCAGTACCGCTTGCTGCTACGAGGAAGACAACCACCCATCACTCCTCGTTTCCAAACTTTTTAGGAGGATGGTTGTAGATGTCTTCATTTATAACAAATATTGCAAATCTCGTAGTAGCACTTTGGTACTAACCTTGCAGCTTGAACATTACTACTTAATGTTTGGTGGTAAAGCTGGGAACTACACCACGTTTGTCAGCTGCAAGATGAGTTCCCACGGTCGAGCTTGTGACCATAAACAAAGCACTACCGGGAGATACCCCGGATTATCATAATATATATATATATAATTATGAAAAAAATGATGATAAAAAAGGGAGTTAAAAAAAAGAAAAAAAAGGAAAAAAAATTGGTATACAAAAGAGAGAGAGAGAGAGAGAAGGAGGATTCTCCTCCTTTAGGCCTTTGCTACCACTAAGGCCCATGGTCCATACACACTAGCCGTGTGTGTGGCCTAGCCTTGGTACCCGCCTGAGTTCGACCATGTACAATCAAGCTATCGCTGCAGCAGTTTCAATGCTTTTATCCATGTACGCTGCCGATAAGAACACTCAGGTATGCAAAGGTAATGTTCACCAACCCATTTAAACTCATGTTTGTCTCCATAACTTGATCATACAAATTCATGCTTGTGGGAAAATATTTTGATAGGACAATCATGTTGACTAAGTTGTTGTGAGGTGTGATATAGTTCTAACTTAGAAATCCTACTGTTTCTATTCAAAGCACTTGGAGAATTTGTTTTGATACAAATGTTATAAAACCATAGAATCACATACTCCTCAATTAGTGAGCAAATTTATGTTTTTTTAACTCAAGAATGCAAGGAGTTGAGGGTAGTGTTGCACAAACCATCGTTGAAGATGAAGGAGCTATGAGGAGTCAGAGATGGTTTGGCTAAACCAGAGGTTCAGCCAATCCTCTCTGGGGCCATTTGTTCCGTCCTTCTGCACGTTGGATCATTCGATGTTTGTGCAATGTGTTGGTGGGAGATCTCGAATGTGTGTTAGTTATGCTTGAGAGATCTCCCCCACACTTATTCTTGTACCTGTTTTATTTGAACAAAGAAAAACAAAGAAAGAGACAAACAAGGGCTCTACCGGCCTGAACACCGTAAAGCCTAAATTTTATTCATTATTATTATTATTGTTGTTGTTATTATTATTTGTTTATTTTTTTTTGTTTATTTTATTTGTTCACCCAACTTTTTATCTTTTAGCAAAACTCAAACAAGGCCTATGGTAAAGATGCAGTATTTTCCTAGCCTTGGTTCATCTCTATCATAAATTACTTCTATTGTTTATGAAAGGAATAACTCAAGGTTCATTAACCAAAGTTAAACACCATGTCTAATTTTGATTAAAGAAGGCCATTTTAACCTAAGCACCATGCTTAATTTAAAAAGACCTATGGATGTACCACATGTGCCCATGTAAATATACCCAAACCCGAAGTATATGACATAAACAAGGCAAGCATGAATTTGTATGATCAAGTTATGGAGACAAACATGAGTTTAAATGGGTTGGTGAACATTACCTTTGCATACCTGAGTGTTCTTATCGGCAGCGTACATGGATAAAAGCATTGAAACTGCTGCAGCGATAGCTTGATTGTACATGGTCGAACTCAGGCGGGTACCAAGGCTAGGCCACACACACGGCTAGTGTGTATGGACCATGGGCCTTAGTGGTAGCAAAGGCCTAAAGGAGGAGAATCCTCCTTCTCTCTCTCTCTCTCTCTTTTGTATACCAATTTTTTTTCCTTTTTTTTCTTTTTTTTAACTCCCTTTTTTATCATCATTTTTTTCATAATTATATATATATATATTATGATAATCCGGGGTATCTCCCGGTAGTGCTTTGTTTATGGTCACAAGCTCGACCGTGGGAACTCATCTTGCAGCTGACAAACGTGGTGTAGTTCCCAGCTTTACCACCAAACATTAAGTAGTAATGTTCAAGCTGCAAGGTTAGTACCAAAGTGCTACTACGAGATTTGCAATATTTGTTATAAATGAAGACATCTACAACCATCCTCCTAAAAAGTTTGGAAACGAGGAGTGATGGGTGGTTGTCTTCCTCGTAGCAGCAAGCGGTACTGAGCACAACGAACTCTGGAGACTCCAAAAGTAGGCATGAATCTTGAGGGATTTTGAAAGAGAAGTTTTCATGCTCAAAAGTGGAATCCTTCTTGGTCTCCCGAGTCGGTGCTAAAGGATTGTCCATGGCACAGAAGTTTTCATTTGGATGGCCAGAGGGACAAGTCTTGAGTTCGAGCGAGGGTGATGATGGTTGTTCAGTTTCATAAGCAAGCTTAGATGAAACGAATGGAGATATGAACTTCACCTCCTCGAACGGGTCATGGCTGGGATTATGCTTCACCATTGGGATTTCTGGGTGAGTGGCAGAAGCAGTTTTCCCAAACTCTTCGTTAAGGCTCCCATGGGAAGGTTTTTCTTGAAAAAGTTCTTCAAAAGGGTAGCCTATAAGAAGATCGAATTCAAGGATGGCATAGATATGGAAGTCCAAGTGAACCTCGGTTTTGTTTATTGTGATTGGCACGGCCCTGGCGATCCCACAACACTCAAAAATGAGTCCTGACGGACTTTTGAAGAGTTTGCTGGTCGGGACTAGCGGTATTTTGCCCAAAAGGGTTTCCGCAAGGAATTCTGACATGATATTAGTCTCGACCGTGGAGTTGTGCAGGGCTTCTAAGATAGTTCCCCTTAATGAACAAGGTATGGTCGTGGAAGGTGAAAGAATCTGAATTGCTTCAGAAGAACGTTTTACTTCCAACAACCATTCCTTTGATGGTTCAGCTCTAGGGAAAGCTTCCTCTGAAGGAAGTGTAAGCTTTTCGTGCCCAAAGAGTTTCGAGGCATTGCCATAATCCTCGAAATGGATAGGGACCTCTGAAGGATGAATTACTCTTTCCTTCGGTGTTCGCGGTTCGGGTGAGGGCTCAAAAGTCGAATCTAAGGATGCTACGTGTTTGGATTCGACTGTTGGGGACTCCTCAACACTCGACATGACTTTTGCCTGGAGGGTTCTAGTTTTCATGACGGAAGAAATGTGTCTTTCTAGGAAATTTTCAAGGAATTTCACTTGTTCCGTCATGGGTTTGTGTGTAAACCTGCCTCCGGCAGTCACGTCTAGGCATAGGTCAGCATCTATGTCAAGACCCGAACAAAAGAGACGCAACAAAACGACATCGGGTAAAGACATGTCTGGGCTGGAGTGTATTAACACTGAAAACCTGGCCCAGGCTGCACCTATGGACTCCTTCTCGTACTGCTCGAAATCGAGGATCGCCCTTGGTAGAGAGACGATACGGGACATAGGGAAGAATGCAACATGAAACTTATCTTTAAGTTCTTCCCAGTCCCCATTCGTACTTTCTATGACATGTGTGTACCATTTCTTTGCCTTCCCCATAAGAGAGAAAGGAAACAATTTCCACTTTAAAATTTCTTGTGTCATGCTAGAGATGCTCAGGCATGAACACATTTCCTCGAATTCTTGCAGGTGATGGCAAGGGTCTTCATTGTCGTGCCCTGAGAAGGGTTGTGCCCGAACCATAGCTTTTAAACTAGGGTGGAGTTCACAGCTAGATGAACGGTTAGGTTTTGATGGTGGCTCAGGGAACTCCCCCTTTGAAGCGGACTGGTATTGGATAGGAGTGGTTTTCATGGTGAAAAACATAAAAGAAATATCTATTTTGTTTTTGTGAAAAGAAAAGATACAAATACGAGGGCGAACTAGGTTCGAAGAAAATAGCAACCGTTCCCCGGCAACGGCGCCAGAAATGCTTGTTGGCATTTCTTAACGCATACAGAAATAATCCGCAAGCGCACGGAATTACCGTTGCAGCATTTCACCCGGAAGTATTCAGGGTATCGTATTTTCCACAGGGAACGGTGGTACTCTTCTAGCTAGTTCGTCCCAGGACAACACAAGGGTAGAGTTGGTAGAGGTTGAGATGGATTCCTATGGTTTTAAGGTCTATGGATAGATAAACTCCACTTCTAATTGTTCACTTCGGGCACGGGCTTATACTTGGTCTGCCAAGCACCTCCGGCCTGTAGCTCTACGCCGAACCCGAACATGGGGGATTACAAGGGACGGACAGGGCTGTCACCACCTGCCGCCTACCCCTCAACCGTGGGGAACGAGGCAAACGAAGGTAGCCTCTAGCCTAGACACCACGTCTACGTTATCGACTACTACTCTAGCGTTGTACAGGGTGATCCGTCTCTATCGGGAGCCCTCTACTAGAGCATCCGCCACGGGGACGGACAATGAACCCGCAAACAAGTAAGAGTAAAGCTTAACTAAGCATAGACTTAATATCATAAGAACCACGAACACTCACTTAGCGGATGGATCCGTTGAGGTACAAGTGCTCGTCGAGGTACAAGTTGGGGAGTCACCGACAGGTCCGGCGCTTCCCCGAGCTCTCCCTCACATCTCTCCCTATTACTCAACTCTAGCTAGCTAGGGCCTAAGCCTGTTGGAGTGGTGCTCTTGAGGTGTAGCTGTTTGCCTTGAGGTGTTGTTTTGAAGGGTAGCTCCTCCTCTTCTTATATAGTGAAGTGAGGTCGGTTCGGTGTAGGAAAATTAGGAAACACCCGGGAACCGCCTATGCATGGCGGTATGCAACCGCCGTAGAAAGGTGGGACCGAGAAGAGGCGGTAGGGGTGCGGCCGCACCCAGGGTGCGGCCACACCCTGGTTGGCTCGCCTCGCGACCGCCTTCGCGTGGTCGGTTCCTGGGTGGGCCTAGACCACTTCCATGTCGGTGCTCTCCCCAAATTCTTCTTTTGAGTGGGCCTTTGCTTGGTTTTGGGCCTTCTCCTCTTGGGCTCATATTGGATGATGCTTTTGATGTGTATCATGTATGCTTTTGAGCCCATTTTCGGTGGTTTCCATAAATGCTCTCCTGCAAATGATGAATCACCAAAACTTGTGGAACTTGTTAGTTATAAGACCTAATTCTAAGTTTGGTGTTCATATGAATTGATTTTTTATGAGAGTTGGCGGTTAGAAATGGGAGTTAAGGACCGCCAACAGTGTCCATACTTGATTGTGGGTGAAGTTGTTCAATTCTTCGTGCATGGCATTCACCCAATCTGGATTCTTTAGAGCTTCATCTATGCTAGTAGGCTCAATGCAAGAAACAAAGGAGTGATGTTCAATAAATGAAGCGAGTTTTTGAGAGCGAGTCATTACACCCCTTGAAGGACTCCCTATGATGAGATCTTGTGGATGTGCTTGAAGTAGTAAGTGCTTCTTCTTTCAACCATTTGAGGAGGAGGTTGTGGAGCATCAACTTCTTGAGCTTGTGCCACCATTTGATCTTGGGAGACATATGTATCTTCATTTGGTTCTCTCCCATCTTTATCATCATCTTGTGGCACACTTGATGAAGAGGGCATATCAATCACTTGTACATCATCTTCATCTTCTTTAGGCTTGATGGCTCCAACCGGCATGTTCTTTATAGCCTCCCTCAACGATTCATCACCTACATCATCAAGACTCTCCACATCATATGTTTCTTCTACCAAGCCGGTGGCTTGGTGTTGACAGTAGTTAACAACCATTATAAACCGTCAAAGAAACTTGAATAAAGAGAATAAAAGCAACGGCCAACATAGATTAGGGGAGAGCACCGACATGGAAGTGGTCTAGGCCCACCCAGGAACCGACCACGCGAAGGCGGTCGCGAGGCGAGCCAACCAGGGTGTGGCCGCACCCTGGGTGCGGCCGCACCCCTACCGCCTCTTCTCGGTCCCACCTTTCTACGGCGGTTGCATACCGCCATGCATAGGCGGTTCCCGGGTGTTTCCTAATTTTCCTACACCGAACCGACCTCACTTCACTATATAAGAAGAGGAGGAGCTACCCTTCAAAACAACACCTCAAGGCAAACAGCTACACCTCAAGAGCACCACTCCAACAGGCTTAGGCCCTAGCTAGCTAGAGTTGAGTAATAGGGAGAGATGTGAGGGAGAGCTCGGGGAAGCGCCGGACCTGTCGGTGACTCCCCAACTTGTACCTCGACGAGCACTTGTACCTCAACGGATCCATCCGCTAAGTGAGTGTTCGTGGTTCTTATGATATTAAGTCTATGCTTAGTTAAGCTTTACTCTTACTTGTTTGCGGGTTCATTGTCCGTCCCCGTGGCGGATGCTCTAGTAGAGGGCTCCCGATAGAGACGGATCACCCTGTACAACGCTAGAGTAGTAGTCGATAACGTAGACGTGGTGTCTAGGCTAGAGGCTACCTTCGTTTGCCTCGTTCCCCACGGTTGAGGGGTAGGCGGCAGGTGGTGACAGCCCTGTCCGTCCCTTGTAATCCCCCATGTTCGGGTTCGGCGTAGAGCTACAGGCCGGAGGTGCTTGGCAGACCAAGTATAAGCCCGTGCCCGAAGTGAACAATTAGAAGTGGAGTTTATCTATCCATAGACCTTAAAACCATAGGAATCCATCTCAACCTCTACCAACTCTACCCTTGTGTTGTCCTGGGACGAACTAGCTAGAAGAGTACCACCGTTCCCTGTGGAAAATACGATACCCTGAATACTTCCGGGTGAAATGCTGCAACGGTAATTCCGTGCGCTTGCGGATTATTTCTGTATGCGTTAAGAAATGCCAACAAGCATTTCTGGCGCCGTTGCCGGGGAACGGTTGCTATTTTCTTCGAACCTAGTTCGCCCTCGTATTTGTATCTTTTCTTTTCACAAAAACAAAATAGATATTTCTTTTATGTTTTTCACCATGAAAACCACTCCTATCCAATACCAGTCCGCTTCAAAGGGGGAGTTCCCTGAGCCACCATCAAAACCTAACCGTTCATCTAGCTGTGAACTCCACCCTAGTTTAAAAGCTATGGTTCGGGCACAACCCTTCTCAGGGCACGACAATGAAGACCCA
>JAHUYU010003306.1:0-16744 GCA_030439765.1 Tripidium arundinaceum | reverse complement strand
ATAATGCACGGTGCTGAGGGAGGAAGGGATAAAGGCTGTTGCACGGGTGACAGGCAAGCGGTGTGGGAGGATGACACAACTATACGTGGGACCCGCTTGGTGTATGAACGACAAATATTTGAGGCCAACCTTTTAGAGCTAGAACGACCGATATTAAGGGATAGAGGGAGTATGTTGTTCACCTACGGTTTGGTAGTTTTGGTAGTGTAGATATAGCTGAGATTTATCAAAGCACCAGGATAGAATGACTACCGAACTTTGCAATACTCATACAGCAGATATTACACGATCGAACAGCCACCCTCTAGTCAAACGGCGCCGTTAAGTAGCTTCGCATGGCGGAGCCCAAACGAGCCTCCGAGACGTCTAACGAGAAGCGCTACCAAGCGGCCACTCCCTCTAGTCAAACCGTGCCGTCAAGTAGCTCGCGTCGCGGAGCCCACACGAGCTCTGCTCCGAGACGTCTAGCAAGGAGGCCCGCCAAATGGCAGCTCCAGCTCTCGCTTCTTGCAACTCCTCACAAAGAGCCACGCCAAACGGACATATAAAAAACGGCAAGGAGCCTAGAGAAGCCGGAGCCGTTTTTTAAGAAGCCAGAGCAAAAAAAAAAAAAAGCTTCTCTTGGCTCCTCACAAACCTAACACAAATTATTATAAAACAGCCACCAAAGCCATTTTTGCTAAACGTTTCCAAAACAGTCCTAGCTCTATAAGAGAAGATGCTCCACCTAAGGAGATAGAGCCAAACCTTTTCACGAGGAGCCGAAGCTCTACCAAACGAACCCTTAAACTGAAGTGCAACTAGAGGTAGAGCTGGTGGATCTAATGCAGACTACCAAGCATATATGACCCTCGTTTCAACTAGAAGGATTCAGAAATCTTGTAAGTCAAAAGTGACTTGCATTGCATTTCATATCTGTTCCGTAAATTGACAGGATACAAACATTATTCTATATACCATCGACGGTGTAAGGATCAACAAGTACAGGACCTGACGCTGATGCACATTCATTTACATACCACAAGAGCATGTTAATTTCTGGTCAAATGGGTCGTTTGAAATAAGCCTAAATCATTGAATATACATCCATACTAGTCCTGAAGTACAAGGAAATGGGAATGCCCCGTGCCATAGATCACGGATTTTGTTTTCTAGGAGTACGAGCTGGCCTCTTATTAACTTACAAGGACATAATTACGGATTAATGCCTAACTACTATACATGATACATTCGGATATTTTGATGGTACACCCGCAATACAAACTCCACTACACCCTACTATATACACAAGGGGCTGACTGATACAATGCCATGCGACCGCCGATCGTGACAACTGACAAAGCAGCTTCATATTTTGAAGGACTACATCACTGGACATGATCCAATTGTCAAAAATGACAGCATCTTGTCCACCAAATGTAGAAGCTGAAAACAGCATCACCAGGTTGTTTTACTGCTCATGGAAGTCCTCGTAAGATGACCTGGAGGAATCACTTTGATATGGCGTTGTTTCCCGCGGACTAGATGGGAGTGAATCTTGCAACGACAGACCTAAGAAGACAAGGGAAAAAATGGCCAGTCCTACAGAGTAGAATTTGCAATTGTGCTAGAGAAGTGATACAAAGTATAAACATGGAAGGAATTATACCTGAATTCTTTTGCCCCCTTGGACGGAATTTCCTTCGTATGAGCTTCTTGGCCTTTGTAATTGTAAGCTGCCTCGCAAAAGGATATTCACCATCACTCTCGCTCCATTCATCCTGATATTCATCATTATTTATGCCCTTCACCACTTTATATGTATCAAAAGCACTTGTTCTGTACTTCTGTTAGGTTTTGGCTTATGTGATTTATTACTTTTGGAGTCTAATACCCTAATCAAGATTGACGGTTCGACAACCTAAGCAGTAATTTCTATGTGGTTTTTCTCTTTCTGCAACTTTACTGGGCCTGCCTCTGAAAACTTATCCTTGCCCCTTAACTGTGAAATGCTGCTTGTGCTAACATCTAAATCGGTGCTGTTTCATGTTATTTTAGTTGATACTCGATAGTCTTTTAGAGTTATGGAAATCACATGGGACCTTTTCTGTTTGAAAATCTAGGCAACATAGCTACTGTTTTTGGTTATGTTATTCCATTCTGTCTGGTAATTTTGTTCATACCAGCATCCACAGGTTTTAGGGAAAACCCTTCCCCAATAATTACTTTATTTCTGAAAGGGTAACTAATGGTGCCAATTTTGAGCAGGGGAAGAAGTTTAGCAACCATAGGGAAACACTTGAGGGTTCTATTCCTGAAAATGATCTTAACTTGAGTGACAGTGATGTTGGTCATCATGGAAGACATGATCAATTAACGGCTTCATGGTTGAAGAGGCCGGGCGATGGTGCAGGTGATGGATTTGTCACGTCAATTAGGGGGCTTTTCAATACACAACGCCGTAAAGCAAAGGCCTTTGTGATTCGGACAATGCGTGGTGAAGGGCATAATAATGATGAATATCAGGATGAATGGAGCGAGAGTGATGGTGAATATCCTTTTGCGAGGCAGCTTACAATTACAAAGGCCAAGAAGCTCATACGAAGGAAATTCCGTCCAAGGGGGCAAAAGAATTCAGGTATAATTCCTTCCATGTTTATACTTTGTATCACTTCTCTAGCACAATTGCAAATTCTACTCTGTAGGACTGGCCATTTTTTCCCTTGTCTTCTTAGGTCTGTCGTTGCAAGATTCACTCCCATCTAGTCCGCGGGAAACAACGCCATATCAAAGTGATTCCTCCAGGTCATCTTACGAGGACTTCCATGAGCAGTAAAACAACCTGGTGATGCTGTTTTCAGCTTCTACATTTGGTGGACAAGATGCTGTCATTTTTGACAATTGGATCATGTCCAGTGATGTAGTCCTTCAAAATATGAAGCTGCTTTGTCAGTTGTCACGATCGGCGGTCGCATGGCATTGTATCAGTCAGCCCCTTGTGTATATAGTAGGGTGTAGTGGAGTTTGTATTGCGGGTGTACCATCAAAATATCCGAATGTATCATGTATAGTAGTTAGGCATTAATCCGTAATTATGTCCTTGTAAGTTAATAAGAGGCCAGCTCGTACTCCTAGAAAACAAAATCCGTGATCTATGGCACGGGGCATTCCCATTTCCTTGTACTTCAGGACTAGTATGGATGTATATTCAATGATTTAGGCTTATTTCAAACGACCCATTTGACCAGAAATTAACATGCTCTTGTGGTATGTAAATGAATGTGCATCAGCGTCAGGTCCTGTACTTGTTGATCCTTACACCGTCGATGGTATATAGAATAATGTTTGTATCCTGTCAATTTACGGAACAGATATGAAATGCAATGCAAGTCACTTTTGACTTACAAGATTTCTGAATCCTTCTAGTTGAAACGAGGGTCATATATGCTTGGTAGTCTGCATTAGATCCACCAGCTCTACCTCTAGTTGCACTTCAGTTTAAGGGTTCGTTTGGTAGAGCTTCGGCTCCTCGTGAAAAGGTTTGGCTCTATCTCCTTAGGTGGAGCATCTTCTCTTATAGAGCTAGGACTGTTTTGGAAAACGTTTAGCAAAAATGGCTTTGGTGGCTGTTTTATAATAATTTGTGTTAGGTTTGTGAGGAGCCAAGAGAAGCTTTTTTTTTTTTTTTGCTCTGGCTTCTTAAAAAACGGCTCCGGCTTCTCTAGGCTCCTTGCCGTTTTTTATATGTCCGTTTGGCGTGGCTCTTTGTGAGGAGTTGCAAGAAGCGAGAGCTGGAGCTGCCATTTGGCGGGCCTCCTTGCTAGACGTCTCGGAGCAGAGCTCGTGTGGGCTCCGCGACGCGAGCTACTTGACGGCACGGTTTGACTAGAGGGAGTGGCCGCTTGGTAGCGCTTCTCGTTAGACGTCTCGGAGGCTCGTTTGGGCTCCGCCATGCGAAGCTACTTAACGGCGCCGTTTGACTAGAGGGTGGCTGTTCGATCGTGTAATATCTGCTGTATGAGTATTGCAAAGTTCGGTAGTCATTCTATCCTGGTGCTTTGATAAATCTCAGCTATATCTACACTACCAAACTACCAAACCGTAGGTGAACAACATACTCCCTCTATCCCTTAATATCGGTCGTTCTAGCTCTAAAAGGTTGGCCTCAAATATTTGTCGTTCATACACCAAGCGGGTCCCACGTATAGTTGTGTCATCCTCCCACACCGCTTGCCTGTCACCCGTGCAACAGCCTTTATCCCTTCCTCCCTCAGCACCGTGCATTAATGGCAATGTTCTGGGGCTGGTGAGTCAATTGTTTTATAGGGTTCTTTAGGTCTTTCTCATGATCATTGGTCTCTGTGTTGAATGCTTGGGCGACAGACGTAAAGGACGGAGGGAGTACATGAATAACATGTAATTTTTTCCCTCTATCATGAGCAAATAGCATTTCATAGCTCACCAATCTGTGAAGTAATAATCCTTGCTTTAATCTGCCACGCATTCTTTTCAACGTGGAACAATGCATTTCTGACCTCCAACTAGTCCGGCAAAAGAATCACAATACACTACGCAAATAACCTCTCCAAAATGCTGCAAGGATTCTACCTAGACACCTAAGTCACTTGCTCCTTTCCCTATTGTTTCTGCCATAGTTTTTACAAATTCTTCAACAAGGGAACTTTACTGAATAAATATTGCTACACCTTCATCATTTTTTTTGACAACTACACCTTCATCATTGAATATACATCCATACTAGTCCTGAAGTACAAGGAAATGGGAATGCCCCGTGCCATAGATCACGGATTTTGTTTTCTAGGAGTACGAGCTGGCCTCTTATTAACTTACAAGGACATAATTACGGATTAATGCCTAACTACTATAACATGATACATTCGGATATTTTGATGGTACACCCGCAATACAAACTCCACTACACCCTACTATATACACAAGGGGCTGACTGATACAATGCCATGCGACCGCCGATCGTGACAACTGACAAAGCAGCTTCATATTTTGAAGGACTACATCACTGGACATGATCCAATTGTCAAAAATGACAGCATCTTGTCCACCAAATGTAGAAGCTGAAAACAGCATCACCAGGTTGTTTTACTGCTCATGGAAGTCCTCGTAAGATGACCTGGAGGAATCACTTTGATATGGCGTTGTTTCCCGCGGACTAGATGGGAGTGAATCTTGCAACGACAGACCTAAGAAGACAAGGGAAAAAATGGCCAGTCCTACAGAGTAGAATTTGCAATTGTGCTAGAGAAGTGATACAAAGTATAAACATGGAAGGAATTATACCTGAATTCTTTTGCCCCCTTGGACGGAATTTCCTTCGTATGAGCTTCTTGGCCTTTGTAATTGTAAGCTGCCTCGCAAAAGGATATTCACCATCACTCTCGCTCCATTCATCCTGATATTCATCATTATTATGCCCTTCACCACTTTATATGTATCAAAAGCACTTGTTCTGTACTTCTGTTAGGTTTTGGCTTATGTGATTTATTACTTTTGGAGTCTAATACCCTAATCAAGATTGACGGTTCGACAACCTAAGCAGTAATTTCTATGTGGTTTTTCTCTTTCTGCAACTTTACTGGGCCTGCCTCTGAAAACTTATCCTTGCCCCTTAACTGTGAAATGCTGCTTGTGCTAACATCTAAATCGGTGCTGTTTCATGTTATTTTAGTTGATACTCGATAGTCTTTTAGAGTTATGGAAATCACATGGGACCTTTTCTGTTTGAAAATCTAGGCAACATAGCTACTGTTTTTGGTTATGTTATTCCATTCTGTCTGGTAATTTTGTTCATACCAGCATCCACAGGTTTTAGGGAAAACCCTTCCCCAATAATTACTTTATTTCTGAAAGGGTAACTAATGGTGCCAATTTTGAGCAGGGGAAGAAGTTTAGCAACCATAGGGAAACACTTGAGGGTTCTATTCCTGAAAATGATCTTAACTTGAGTGACAGTGATGTTGGTCATCATGGAAGACATGATCAATTAACGGCTTCATGGTTGAAGAGGCCGGGCGATGGTGCAGGTGATGGATTTGTCACGTCAATTAGGGGGCTTTTCAATACACAACGCCGTAAAGCAAAGGCCTTTGTGATTCGGACAATGCGTGGTGAAGGGCATAATAATGATGAATATCAGGATGAATGGAGCGAGAGTGATGGTGAATATCCTTTTGCGAGGCAGCTTACAATTACAAAGGCCAAGAAGCTCATACGAAGGAAATCCGTCCAAGGGGGCAAAAGAATTCAGGTATAATTCCTTCCATGTTTATACTTTGTATCACTTCTCTAGCACAATTGCAAATTCTACTCTGTAGGACTGGCCATTTTTTCCCTTGTCTTCTTAGGTCTGTCGTTGCAAGATTCACTCCCATCTAGTCCGCGGGAAACAAACGCCATATCAAAGTGATTCCTCCAGGTCATCTTACGAGGACTTCCATGAGCAGTAAAACAACCTGGTGATGCTGTTTTCAGCTTCTACATTTGGTGGACAAGATGCTGTCATTTTTGACAATTGGATCATGTCCAGTGATGTAGTCCTTCAAAATATGAAGCTGCTTTGTCAGTTGTCACGATCGGCGGTCGCATGGCATTGTATCAGTCAGCCCCTTGTGTATATAGTAGGGTGTAGTGGAGTTTGTATTGCGGGTGTACCATCAAAATATCCGAATGTATCATGTATAGTAGTTAGGCATTAATCCGTAATTATGTCCTTGTAAGTTAATAAGAGGCCAGCTCGTACTCCTAGAAAACAAAATCCGTGATCTATGGCACGGGCATTCCCATTTCCTTGTACTTCAGGACTAGTATGGATGTATATTCAATGATGAAGGTGTAGTTGTCAAAAAAAATGATGAAGGTGTAGCAATATTTATTCAGTAAAGTTCCCTTGTTGAAGAATTTGTAAAAACTATGGCAGAAACAATAGGGAAAGGAGCAAGTGACTTAGGTGTCTAGGTAGAATCCTTGCAGCATTTTGGAGAGGTTATTTGCGTAGTGTATTGTGATTCTTTTGCCGGACTAGTTGGAGGTCAGAAATGCATTGTTCCACGTTGAAAAGAATGCGTGGCAGATTAAAGCAAGGATTATTACTTCACAGATTGGTGAGCTATGAAATGCTATTTGCTCATGATAGAGGGAAAAAATTACATGTTATTCATGTACTCCCTCCGTCCTTTACGTCTGTCGCCCAAGCATTCAACACAGAGACCAATGATCATGAGAAAGACCTAAAGAACCCTATAAAACAATTGACTCACCAGCCCCAGAACATTGCCATTAATGCACGGTGCTGAGGGAGGAAGGGATAAAGGCTGTTGCACGGGTGACAGGCAAGCGGTGTGGGAGGATGACACAACTATACGTGGGACCCGCTTGGTGTATGAACGACAAATATTTGAGGCCAACCTTTTAGAGCTAGAACGACCGATATTAAGGGATAGAGGGAGTATGTTGTTCACCTACGGTTTGGTAGTTTGGTAGTGTAGATATAGCTGAGATTTATCAAAGCACCAGGATAGAATGACTACCGAACTTTGCAATACTCATACAGCAGATATTACACGATCGAACAGCCACCCTCTAGTCAAACGGCGCCGTTAAGTAGCTTCGCATGGCGGAGCCCAAACGAGCCTCCGAGACGTCTAACGAGAAGCGCTACCAAGCGGCCACTCCCCTCTAGTCAAACCGTGCCGTCAAGTAGCTCGCGTCGCGGAGCCCACACGAGCTCTGCTCCGAGACGTCTAGCAAGGAGGCCCGCCAAATGGCAGCTCCAGCTCTCGCTTCTTGCAACTCCTCACAAAGAGCCACGCCAAACGGACATATAAAAAACGGCAAGGAGCCTAGAGAAGCCGGAGCCGTTTTTTAAGAAGCCAGAGCAAAAAAAAAAAAAAGCTTCTCTTGGCTCCTCACAAACCTAACACAAATTATTATAAAACAGCCACCAAAGCCATTTTTGCTAAACGTTTTCCAAAACAGTCCTAGCTCTATAAGAGAAGATGCTCCACCTAAGGAGATAGAGCCAAACCTTTTCACGAGGAGCCGAAGCTCTACCAAACGAACCCTTAAACTGAAGTGCAACTAGAGGTAGAGCTGGTGGATCTAATGCAGACTACCAAGCATATATGACCCTCGTTTCAACTAGAAGGATTCAGAAATCTTGTAAGTCAAAAGTGACTTGCATTGCATTTCATATCTGTTCCGTAAATTGACAGGATACAAACATTATTCTATATACCATCGACGGTGTAAGGATCAACAAGTACAGGACCTGACGCTGATGCACATTCATTTACATACCACAAGAGCATGTTAATTTCTGGTCAAATGGGTCGTTTGAAATAAGCCTAAATCATTGAATATACATCCATACTAGTCCTGAAGTACAAGGAAATGGGAATGCCCCGTGCCATAGATCACGGATTTTGTTTTCTAGGAGTACGAGCTGGCCTCTTATTAACTTACAAGGACATAATTACGGATTAATGCCTAACTACTATACATGATACATTCGGATATTTTGATGGTACACCCGCAATACAAACTCCACTACACCCTACTATATACACAAGGGGCTGACTGATACAATGCCATGCGACCGCCGATCGTGACAACTGACAAAGCAGCTTCATATTTTGAAGGACTACATCACTGGACATGATCCAATTGTCAAAAATGACAGCATCTTGTCCACCAAATGTAGAAGCTGAAAACAGCATCACCAGGTTGTTTTACTGCTCATGGAAGTCCTCGTAAGATGACCTGGAGGAATCACTTTGATATGGCGTTGTTTCCCGCGGACTAGATGGGAGTGAATCTTGCAACGACAGACCTAAGAAGACAAGGGAAAAAATGGCCAGTCCTACAGAGTAGAATTTGCAATTGTGCTAGAGAAGTGATACAAAGTATAAACATGGAAGGAATTATACCTGAATTCTTTTGCCCCCTTGGACGGAATTTCCTTCGTATGAGCTTCTTGGCCTTTGTAATTGTAAGCTGCCTCGCAAAAGGATATTCACCATCACTCTCGCTCCATTCATCCTGATATTCATCATTATTATGCCCTTCACCACGCATTGTCCGAATCACAAAGGCCTTTGCTTTACGGCGTTGTGTATTGAAAAGCCCCCTAATTGACGTGACAAATCCATCACCTGCACCATCGCCCGGCCTCTTCAACCATGAAGCCGTTAATTGATCATGTCTTCCATGATGACCAACATCACTGTCACTCAAGTTAAGATCATTTTCAGGAATAGAACCCTCAAGTGTTTCCCTATGGTTGCTAAACTTCTTCCCCTGCTCAAAATTGGCACCATTAGTTACCCTTTCAGAAATAAAGTAATTATTGGGGAAGGGTTTTCCCTAAAACCTGTGGATGCTGGTATGAACAAAATTACCAGACAGAATGGAATAACATAACCAAAAACAGTAGCTATGTTGCCTAGATTTTCAAACAGAAAAGGTCCCATGTGATTTCCATAACTCTAAAAGACTATCGAGTATCAACTAAAATAACATGAAACAGCACCGATTTAGATGTTAGCACAAGCAGCATTTCACAGTTAAGGGGCAAGGATAAGTTTTCAGAGGCAGGCCCAGTAAAGTTGCAGAAAGAGAAAAACCACATAGAAATTACTGCTTAGGTTGTCGAACCGTCAATCTTGATTAGGGTATTAGACTCCAAAAGTAATAAATCACATAAGCCAAAACCTAACAGAAGTACAGAACAAGTGCTTTTGATACATATAAAGTGGTGAAGGGCATAATAATGATGAATATCAGGATGAATGGAGCGAGAGTGATGGTGAATATCCTTTTGCGAGGCAGCTTACAATTACAAAGGCCAAGAAGCTCATACGAAGGAAATTCCGTCCAAGGGGGCAAAAGAATTCAGGTATAATTCCTTCCATGTTTATACTTTGTATCACTTCTCTAGCACAATTGCAAATTCTACTCTGTAGGACTGGCCATTTTTTCCCTTGTCTTCTTAGGTCTGTCGTTGCAAGATTCACTCCCATCTAGTCCGCGGGAAACAACGCCATATCAAAGTGATTCCTCCAGGTCATCTTACGAGGACTTCCATGAGCAGTAAAACAACCTGGTGATGCTGTTTTCAGCTTCTACATTTGGTGGACAAGATGCTGTCATTTTTGACAATTGGATCATGTCCAGTGATGTAGTCCTTCAAAATATGAAGCTGCTTTGTCAGTTGTCACGATCGGCGGTCGCATGGCATTGTATCAGTCAGCCCCTTGTGTATAGGTAGTAGGGTGTAGTGGAGTTTGTATTGCGGGGTGTACCATCAAAATATCCGAATGTATCATGTATAGTAGTTAGGCATTAATCCGTAATTATGTCCTTGTAAGTTAATAAGAGGCCAGCTCGTACTCCTAGAAAACAAAATCCGTGATCTATGGCACGGGGCATTCCCATTTCCTTGTACTTCAGGACTAGTATGGATGTATATTCAATGATTTAGGCTTATTTCAAACGACCCATTTGACCAGAAATTAACATGCTCTTGTGGTATGTAAATGAATGTGCATCAGCGTCAGGTCCTGTACTTGTTGATCCTTACACCGTCGATGGTATATAGAATAATGTTTGTATCCTGTCAATTTACGGAACAGATATGAAATGCAATGCAAGTCACTTTTGACTTACAAGATTTCTGAATCCTTCTAGTTGAAACGAGGGTCATATATGCTTGGTAGTCTGCATTAGATCCACCAGCTCTACCTCTAGTTGCACTTCAGTTTAAGGGTTCGTTTGGTAGAGCTTCGGCTCCTCGTGAAAAGGTTTGGCTCTATCTCCTTAGGTGGAGCATCTTCTCTTATAGAGCTAGGACTGTTTTGGAAAACGTTTAGCAAAAATGGCTTTGGTGGCTGTTTTATAATAATTTGTGTTAGGTTTGTGAGGAGCCAAGAGAAGCTTTTTTTTTTTTTTGCTCTGGCTTCTTAAAAAACGGCTCCGGCTTCTCTAGGCTCCTTGCCGTTTTTTATATGTCCGTTTGGCGTGGCTCTTTGTGAGGAGTTGCAAGAAGCGAGAGCTGGAGCTGCCATTTGGCGGGCCTCCTTGCTAGACGTCTCGGAGCAGAGCTCGTGTGGGCTCCGCGACGCGAGCTACTTGACGGCACGGTTTGACTAGAGGGAGTGGCCGCTTGGTAGCGCTTCTCGTTAGACGTCTCGGAGGCTCGTTTGGGCTCCGCCATGCGAAGCTACTTAACGGCGCCGTTTGACTAGAGGGTGGCTGTTCGATCGTGTAATATCTGCTGTATGAGTATTGCAAAGTTCGGTAGTCATTCTATCCTGGTGCTTTGATAAATCTCAGCTATATCTACACTACCAAACTACCAAACCGTAGGTGAACAACATACTCCCTCTATCCCTTAATATCGGTCGTTCTAGCTCTAAAAGGTTGGCCTCAAATATTTGTCGTTCATACACCAAGCGGGTCCCACGTATAGTTGTGTCATCCTCCCACACCGCTTGCCTGTCACCCGTGCAACAGCCTTTATCCCTTCCTCCCTCAGCACCGTGCATTAATGGCAATGTTCTGGGGCTGGTGAGTCAATTGTTTTATAGGGTTCTTTAGGTCTTTCTCATGATCATTGGTCTCTGTGTTGAATGCTTGGGCGACAGACGTAAAGGACGGAGGGAGTACATGAATAACATGTAATTTTTTCCCTCTATCATGAGCAAATAGCATTTCATAGCTCACCAATCTGTGAAGTAATAATCCTTGCAGCATTTTGGAGAGGTTATTTGCGTAGTGTATTGTGATTCTTTTGCCGGACTAGTTGGAGGTCAGAAATGCATTGTTCCACGTTGAAAAGAATGCGTGGCAGATTAAAGCAAGGATTATTACTTCACAGATTGGTGAGCTATGAAATGCTATTTGCTCATGATAGAGGGAAAAAATTACATGTTATTCATGTACTCCCTCCGTCCTTTACGTCTGTCGCCCAAGCATTCAACACAGAGACCAATGATCATGAGAAAGACCTAAAGAACCCTATAAAACAATTGACTCACCAGCCCCAGAACATTGCCATTAATGCACGGTGCTGAGGGAGGAAGGGATAAAGGCTGTTGCACGGGTGACAGGCAAGCGGTGTGGGAGGATGACACAACTATACGTGGGACCCGCTTGGTGTATGAACGACAAATATTTGAGGCCAACCTTTTAGAGCTAGAACGACCGATATTAAGGGATAGAGGGAGTATGTTGTTCACCTACGGTTTGGTAGTTTGGTAGTGTAGATATAGCTGAGATTTATCAAAGCACCAGGATAGAATGACTACCGAACTTTGCAATACTCATACAGCAGATATTACACGATCGAACAGCCACCCTCTAGTCAAACGGCGCCGTTAAGTAGCTTCGCATGGCGGAGCCCAAACGAGCCTCCGAGACGTCTAACGAGAAGCGCTACCAAGCGGCCACTCCCTCTAGTCAAACCGTGCCGTCAAGTAGCTCGCGTCGCGGAGCCCACACGAGCTCTGCTCCGAGACGTCTAGCAAGGAGGCCCGCCAAATGGCAGCTCCAGCTCTCGCTTCTTGCAACTCCTCACAAAGAGCCACGCCAAACGGACATATAAAAAACGGCAAGGAGCCTAGAGAAGCCGGAGCCGTTTTTTAAGAAGCCAGAGCAAAAAAAAAAAAAAGCTTCTCTTGGCTCCTCACAAACCTAACACAAATTATTATAAAACAGCCACCAAAGCCATTTTTGCTAAACGTTTTCCAAAACAGTCCTAGCTCTATAAGAGAAGATGCTCCACCTAAGGAGATAGAGCCAAACCTTTTCACGAGGAGCCGAAGCTCTACCAAACGAACCCTTAAACTGAAGTGCAACTAGAGGTAGAGCTGGTGGATCTAATGCAGACTACCAAGCATATATGACCCTCGTTTCAACTAGAAGGATTCAGAAATCTTGTAAGTCAAAAGTGACTTGCATTGCATTTCATATCTGTTCCGTAAATTGACAGGATACAAACATTATTCTATATACCATCGACGGTGTAAGGATCAACAAGTACAGGACCTGACGCTGATGCACATTCATTTACATACCACAAGAGCATGTTAATTTCTGGTCAAATGGGTCGTTTGAAATAAGCCTAAATCATCTCCCATGTAGCCTGGCAACTAAATGCGGACAGGACAACAACAATCGGAACACCCATCACACAGTGTCGTCATGGAACCACCACCTGGTCTCCTTCGGTGACCTCCCATTGCGACAGTTCCTGACATAGCGATCATTATCGGCTGGGCGTTGCTGCAATCAGTACATGTATTGCAGTCAGAAAGCAAGATCCACCGATTCAACAAGGATATGTAGAGAAAATATGTAACCTTTGCTGGTGAGCTGGACAGCATAGATAATATGCTGATACAGATAGAACTGACAGTCATCGCTGGGGACCACGAGTCATACAATATATCTGTAGGTAAGTGAAGGAATCAATAGTTACTAGAATGGCTCTTTCATGGCAAAAAATTGAATAGAGAGGTCAGCTATCAGGGATTAGTATTACATCCAAAAACAAAAGCACAGTAAATGTTACAAGTTCTATCTTCTGCAGTACCCAGGATACAAAAAAGAATTCTAGCACACAAGACATTTCCAATTGTGCCATGCTAGCTAATTTAAATAATTTAAGCTAGAAAAGGTAGATCACATTGGTAATTCAAGTCGATGAGGTAAAAGTAACTAAAGACTGAAAAAAGAGGCACAACATGAAATGGATGCAGGTGTATACAAAATATATACTTGCTCTAGAAAAAATAACCTCGAGAGGCCACTGATAGATACCAATGGTCATGGAATCATGTTTAATACTCATATTTCTAGGAATTTCGTGGAATGGCCAGTGGACCAAGCTGGAAAACAAGATAATAGTGTAACAAAAACTCTCTATAACAGGTGCAGCGTTCCAACAAGCTTATGCTGTTCATGATGAAAAGCCCAGATAGTATATTATTGGGCTTTAATAGAATCGTTTTGTACTTGAAAGTTTTAATCGAGATTTCTAGAAGTGTTACTTGCATGAAAACCTCCACTAATGTTGGCATATCTTGTCTTGACTAAGCGTCATTTTAGTACACCATTATTATTGTCAATCAAGATTGGATTACACGTGACAGCTTACATAGAAGAAAACAATGGACATTAATTGCAAAGATACCCTACAACTCTAGCTTAGTCACATTCCTAATCTTAACTAACAGGTCAGATATAACTCCACAGACGAAGGGCCATTCGAAACTAGGAAAAACAGTAACATCACAACATGGTCCAGGTGGTTAGCAAGGGGGCAAAATCAATGGGTGCAGCATAATGCATACCAATCACTGGTACTGATCAAGGCATCATGCCAAGTGCAATGTACTTTAGCATGCCACATATGTCGTATGTGAGAATACTGTCAAGGTGTACTAAAATGACGCTTAGTCAAGACAAGATATGCCAACATTAGTGGAGGTTTTCATGCAAGTAACACTTCTAGAAATCTCGATTAAAACTTTCAAGTACAAAACGATTCTATTAAAGCCCAATAATATACTATCTGGGCTTTTCATCATGAACAGCATAAGCTTGTTGGAACGCTGCACCTGTTATAGAGAGTTTTTGTTACACTATTATCTTGTTTTCCAGCTTGGTCCACTGGCCATTCCACGAAATTCCTAGAAATATGAGTATTAAACATGATTCCATGACCATTGGTATCTATCAGTGGCCTCTCGAGGTTATTTTTTCTAGAGCAAGTATATATTTTGTATACACCTGCATCCATTTCATGTTGTGCCTCTTTTTTCAGTCTTTAGTTACTTTTACCTCATCGACTTGAATTACCAATGTGATCTACCTTTTCTAGCTTAAATTATTTAAATTAGCTAGCATGGCACAATTGGAAATGTCTTGTGTGCTAGAATTCTTTTTTGTATCCTGGGTACTGCAGAAGATAGAACTTGTAACATTTACTGTGCTTTTGTTTTTGGATGTAATACTAATCCCTGATAGCTGACCTCTCTATTCAATTTTTTGCCATGAAAGAGCCATTCTAGTAACTATTGATTCCTTCACTTACCTACAGATATATTGTATGACTCGTGGTCCCCAGCGATGACTGTCAGTTCTATCTGTATCAGCATATTATCTATGCTGTCCAGCTCACCAGCAAAGGTTACATATTTTCTCTACATATCCTTGTTGAATCGGTGGATCTTGCTTTCTGACTGCAATACATGTACTGATTGCAGCAACGCCCAGCCGATAATGATCGCTATGTCAGGAACTGTCGCAATGGGAGGTCACCGAAGGAGACCAGGTGGTGGTTCCATGACGACACTGTGTGATGGGTGTTCCGATTGTTGTTGTCCTGTCCGCATTTAGTTGCCAGGCTACATGGGAGATGATTTAGGCTTATTTCAAACGACCCATTTGACCAGAAATTAACATGCTCTTGTGGTATGTAAATGAATGTGCATCAGCGTCAGGTCCTGTACTTGTTGATCCTTACACCGTCGATGGTATATAGAATAATGTTTGTATCCTGTCAATTTACGGAACAGATATGAAATGCAATGCAAGTCACTTTTGACTTACAAGATTTCTGAATCCTTCTAGTTGAAACGAGGGTCATATATGCTTGGTAGTCTGCATTAGATCCACCAGCTCTACCTCTAGTTGCACTTCAGTTTAAGGGTTCGTTTGGTAGAGCTTCGGCTCCTCGTGAAAAGGTTTGGCTCTATCTCCTTAGGTGGAGCATCTTCTCTTATAGAGCTAGGACTGTTTTGGAAAACGTTTAGCAAAAATGGCTTTGGTGGCTGTTTTATAATAATTTGTGTTAGGTTTGTGAGGAGCCAAGAGAAGCTTTTTTTTTTTTTTGCTCTGGCTTCTTAAAAAACGGCTCCGGCTTCTCTAGGCTCCTTGCCGTTTTTTATATGTCCGTTTGGCGTGGCTCTTTGTGAGGAGTTGCAAGAAGCGAGAGCTGGAGCTGCCATTTGGCGGGCCTCCTTGCTAGACGTCTCGGAGCAGAGCTCGTGTGGGCTCCGCGACGCGAGCTACTTGACGGCACGGTTTGACTAGAGGGAGTGGCCGCTTGGTAGCGCTTCTCGTTAGACGTCTCGGAGGCTCGTTTGGGCTCCGCCATGCGAAGCTACTTAACGGCGCCGTTTGACTAGAGGGTGGCTGTTCGATCGTGTAATATCTGCTGTATGAGTATTGCAAAGTTCGGTAGTCATTCTATCCTGGTGCTTTGATAAATCTCAGCTATATCTACACTACCAAACTACCAAACCGTAGGTGAACAACATACTCCCTCTATCCCTTAATATCGGTCGTTCTAGCTCTAAAAGGTTGGCCTCAAATATTTGTCGTTCATACACCAAGCGGGTCCCACGTATAGTTGTGTCATCCTCCCACACCGCTTGCCTGTCACCCGTGCAACAGCCTTTATCCCTTCCTCCCTCAGCACCGTGCATTAATGGCAATGTTCTGGGGCTGGTGAGTCAATTGTTTTATAGGGTTCTTTAGGTCTTTCTCATGATCATTGGTCTCTGTGTTGAATGCTTGGGCGACAGACGTAAAGGACGGAGGGAGTACATGAATAACATGTAATTTTTTCCCTCTATCATGAGCAAATAGCATTTCATAGCTCACCAATCTGTGAAGTAATAATCCTTGCAGCATTTTGGAGAGGTTATTTGCGTAGTGTATTGTGATT
>JAHUYU010003014.1:0-21134 GCA_030439765.1 Tripidium arundinaceum | reverse complement strand
ACGTAGGGGTAGGAGTAGCCAGCGTACGGGTGCGGGTAGTGGGCGTGATCGGTGCCCGACGCCGGCGCCGGCGCCGGCGCGTTAGTGGCGGCTGCGGCATAGTCCATCTGGTGATGCGGTGCGAATGCGACCGTGAGACCGCGGTTCCGGGTGGAATGTGGATGCACGAGGGGTCGGATCTTTTTCATTTCATTTTATTTTTTAAAAAACAATACTGCCCATACAAAGGCGTAGCTATAGAACTTGTGCAAGTCAAACCGGATCAATTTTGATCAAATCTATATCTGTTCTCTATACCTAAAAAGATGGTAACGTTATCATCTAACAGGTGATACCAAGTCTTGATCCTTGCTCATGTGTCCGTGTCAGATACGAATCATCCTCCATTCGAAGCTCACACGTCCGCCTCCTATTCGATACCGATATTATGGCCGGATCCACGTGTCCGCGTCCGATACAAAGTCCTCAGAGCTCACATATCCGCATTCGATTAACGAGGTTCAGTTAAAAAAATTGTAGGCCCAGTGCAATGCATGGGCATATATCTAGTCTATCTATTATATTCTATTTATCCATACTATAAATCTATCTATTTTTATTATTTATTATAAAAGAACGAAAGAATTGAAAATAACTCTCACCCAAAAAAATTTATACCCACCTCATGTCAGGACCCTTGGATGATTTGTTGTCTCCAAATCTAACGGTGGATATGTATCTGACAGTGGGCCACACTTGATGTAGATTGTGGCATAAGATCCCTGGAGGCTGGAGTGGAGAAGGCCGGATCCACCGCTTCGAAGATGTCTGTCCCTGTCTCCCTGGCCTTGCACGTCGATGGCAAGCTCCTCCTTCTCCCGGTGACCAATGTTGATGGTCACTAACACCAAGTTAGACCATCAAACATTCTACTCAAAATAAAGGTAAAACAACATCACATACACTGAAATTTGTTTCATATAACCTAGTTCCGCTTGTACTTGGAAAAATGTTTGAATGCAGAAAATTTGACCAAATATTCACCAAACAAGTGCAAAAGAGGCAAGTGAACGTGGCAGGGGGGGCTTGTCGCCCGACGCCCCACTTGCCGTCGCCCGACGTCCCACCTGCCCTGCCATGTAACCAATCCTCCCCTAAGCCAAGAAACACACTTAAAAGACATGTCGGTCATTGATCCAATGTCGGTTTGATCCAAGGGTGATTGAGGGGCTTCACATGGATCCATGGGCCCATTGTCATACACTTGGAGACTCCACCGACCAAACCAACCACCATACCGACTCACAACTGCCATCAGGGGAGCATCCAGGGCCGTTGGATGCAAAGGCGGTGCATACAAGGGTCGGTCGACGCCCCCCCTAGGTTGGCCGACGCCTGGGGTGCCCCACCGACCTTCCTCCCTCGCCTACAAGTACCCCCATACCCTTTATACACTATAAATAGGGGTGTGGAGCTCGGGGAGAAGATACACAAAAATACAAGCAAGAGACACTCTCTCAAGCTCAAGGAGTATCTCTAGATTAGTAGCTAGGCTAGTAGTGGAAATTAGAGCCAGAGTGGAGCTTTGCTCGGAGTCCGGAAGAGTCTTCTGGGTCTGGTATAAGCTCTCTTGTATCTTTCCTTTTTAGTACCTTTCCTTTTGTGTACTTCTTACTCTATTTAGTAATATACTTTTACTTTGCCCAAGTACTTAGTCCAAGCTTACTTTCTTACCATTAGTGTGCTTTGGAGCTTGTTCTAAGCTTAGTAGCATAAGTTATCTTTTGCTTAGCTCAATCTTCTTTAGTATGGTTTCCACCATCTAGTTAGGGTGCTTCAATCTCATTTCATCGGGGCTCGGATTGAAGTAGTGAGTTTATAGATTATTAAGCGTGGTGCTTAGGCTATAGCTTGCATATGGATACGGCTAGATCCTCGAATAGTTAGTGGTAGGTGGCAGGTGGTGACAGCCCTATCCATCATCTGTATTCCACTACATTGGGTCTAGTTCTTAAATCGTAGGGCTCATTGCAATCACATGTAGTTAATCCTTTTGAATTAGCTAAGGCGGGTTGTGCCTCGAAGTGCTAAAGATCTCTTTCTAATCTTAAGTATATCTGAGTTGCTAAGTTTATTTCTAAGTTGTGCTTGTTTAGTAGAAGTTACATAGGACTCTCTTTTGCTCGCTCTTCCACTAGCTACGCCAAACTCCTTGACATGTCTATCTTCTTGGTGTCCTATCTATCTCTACCCTATCGATCTGTGCGCCATAGTTGTTAACCCCCGACTAAGTGAAAGTGCAATCAAGCCCTAACGTGGGTTTTGGTGATAATGACTACGCAATTAGAGGACTAATGAAATTTATCGAGATGACAAGCAGGTAAAATAAAAAGGAGGATAATACACGCGATGGTGGAGCCCCCAATTACAAGAATACGTGGCAACCGACTCAAAGGCGTTTAATTCATTTTCTATTTTGAACTTGAGTATAGGAAAAGCCATACTATCAAGGGGGATACAATGCACAAGCTTAAATGTGCAACCAAGTGCTCAATTTACCCACCAAAATATCCTCAAACTTTTAGCCTTGGCAGCAAGCTTTTTCACTCTTTGCTCTTTGGCTGCCAGGCTGGAGCGGCACTGCCGCTCGCCCAGCAGCACTGTCGCGTAGGGAGCGGCACTGCTGCGACTTGTTTTGTGACCATTGGAGTGGAGGGGTATTTCCTTATCCCCTCTTCTCCCCCAATGGTCATCTCGACCATTCCTTCCTTCTGCTCAACAGAGAAAGCTCTCTTCCTCTCTCTCACTCTATTGGAGCACCTCAAGCTTCTCCCAACGATTCCTCTCCGATTCCTTGAGAGATTGAGCCTCGAAACTGAGAAAGAAAGCTCTCCAACCTGTTCTTCAACTCCTAGAGCACTTGGTTCGCGTTCAAGCCGGTGGATTTGTGTTTGTTGCTCTTGGAACTTTGTTCCTAGCCGGCTAGAGCGTCGCCCATGGAGCTTCCAACTTGTGTGGCAGCCTTGGGACATTTGTAATCACCCTCCACATCTAGTAAGAACCCCTCATCTCAAGAGACTTGCTCTCTTGACTTGGGAAGGAGGATAGGGTTTGCGAGACCCAAGCATTCGTGGCTTCCTCAACAACGTGGAGGTAGGCAAGCCTTTGTGGTGAGCTGAACCACGGGATAAATCCGTGTCTCCACTATGTTCTTGCTTTGTATTGTGCTATACTTGTGTTTGTTGGTGATTCTAGGGTTTAGTCCTGATCTACTCGCTCGTGCACTTTCGACAACATCCAGCTAGTGGTTTAGGCTCTACTCGACCCCAAGAAGCTCAGTAATTTACTTAATCTATTTTTCCTTGGGTAGATTTTGAATTGTGAACTTGAACTTGTCAGGTGGAGCGGCAGTGTTGCTCACTGGCCGGCAGTGCCGCGCAGGCTTCTAACAGAATTTCAACTTGATTTTAAACAGGCCTATTCACCCCCCTCTAGTCTTAGCAAGGATCCTTACAAGTGGTATCAGAGCACAGGTCACTCGTTTGACGCTTAACCGCGTGAGTGATGGCTAAGCAAGTCGAGTACAAGAGGTGGATCCATAAGATGTGGACTTGCACACCATGGGTAGTAGTAGTGAGAGTGTCTCTACAGCGAGCAACATGACACTCCCACCTACTGTGATGTCCGAAGGAGATAAGGCAAGAAGAAAAGAAGAAAGAAGATTAAGAAGAGAAGAAAGACAAAGGAAGAAAAAGAAGATGAGAAGAAGCAGAGAAGGGCTGAGAAGTTGCAAAGAAAGGAAGCCCAAAGATTGAAAAGAGAAGAGAAGAAGAGAAGAGAAGAGTTGAAGAAGAAGCTAGAAGAGGAGAAAGTAAAGAAGGTCCCCTCAAGTGAAGAAGAATCAAGTAGCACCGAAGATGGAGATGATGACATCTCCTACCAAGCTCCCAAGGGTGGCAAGAAAGATAGCAAGACAAAGGGCGGCAACAACAAGAAATATCAAGCCGTATCCTTTGATTATTCATCTATGCCTAACCTTGATCATAGGGCTCTCATCAATGTACCCGCAGGCAAGTTACCTCATTTCGATGGGACTAACTTTGCCAAGTGGAAGCACATGATGAAAGCCTATCTTGTAGGTCTTCATCCGGAGCTTTGGGAGATTGTCAAGAATGGTGTGGAGCCGTCAGTTGATCCCAAAAATCCAACATCACTTGAGTTCTACCATGTCCATCTCAATGCTCAGGCTACTAGTGTCTTACTAAGTGCCTTGAGTGGTGAGGAATACAACAAGGTGATGGGTCTGGAGGTTGCCAAGGAAATATGGGACACATTGCACATTGCCCATGAAGGGTTGACAAGGTGAGGCAATCCAAGATTGATTTATTGATGGCAAAGCTCAACCAGTTTGTGATCATGGAAGGAGAGGGGCCGCAAGAGATGTTTGATAGGTTGATGGTCATTGTTGGAAAGATTAGAGGTCTCGGTGGAGATGAGATCAATGATCACAAGGTTGTCAAGATCTTGTTAGAGGCTTATTCACCAAGAAATAAGACCGTTGTGACATTGATTAGTGACAAGAAGAGGTTTGGGCAATTCACCCCTAGTGATGTGCTTGGTAGGATCATCACATTTGACCTACAAAGAGAGGAAGCACTTAAGAGAAGAAAGCTTAGTGAGTTGCAAGCAAGGTTGGATGGCATGAAGATCAAGGATGTAGCTCTCAAGGCCAACAAATCAACCAAGTAACTCTCTACTAGCAAGTCCAAGTCCAACAAAGAAGCATCAACTAGCAAGCTCAAGGTACCCAAGAAGGTCAAGGAAGAGGTAGAGACAACATCATCATCAAGTGAAGATGAAAGTGATGGTGAACCATTTGAAGAAATTGGTCATGTTGCTCTCTTTATGAGAAGATACCACAAGGGGCTACTTGATTCTTCTTCACTTGAGGGGACCTTCTTTACTTTCTCCTCTTCTAGCTTCTTCTTCAACTCTTCTCTTCTCTTCTTCTCTTCTCTTTTCAATCTTTGGGCTTCCTTTCTTTGCAACTTCTCAGCCCTTCTCTGCTTCTTCTCATCTTCTTTTTCTTCCTTTGTCTTTCTTCTCTTCTTCACCTCCAGATCTTCCAGGGTTGCTGCTGAGCAGCTCTTCTTCTTCTTCGGCTGTACAGAGGGCACCACACAGTTAGATACAGCAGCAGGTGCCATACTTGGACCGATAACCTTGCTTGGGGGTTTTATAATTGGTTTAGGGGTGATTGAGTCTTGTAATTTCTCCAAATTTTTCTTGTGCTTCTTCCCCTGCTTATGGATCATGAGAACCTCTAGTGTATCACACTGAATCTTGCACACCTCACATGGTGCTGGTTGCAGAGCCTTTGGCTTTTTCTTCATTTGTTTCCTCAAGGCATATTTCGGCACAGGATGCCCAAAATGAGCATTCCACTGGGCATGGTGCATGCCTGGGGCTGCAGCTGGTTGTGTTATTCCATTTGAGGCTCTGGCAACTGCTGCCTACAGAAGGATTATTTGTACCAGGTTAATAACAAGGATCAAGACAGAAAAGATATCATGTAGGTAGTACATGACATTAAGTATAACAAATCTAAACAGTACTATTGTACACATGATGTGGTTTGCATGCAGTTGTACAACACAAACAGTGATAAATACAAAGAAAATCAGGGCACAAATTGAGGTTGTAAAACTCTTGAAGGTCATAGAGCTTGATGCACAGAAAATTGAAACAAACTTACGGGTAAAAATCAATAGCAAGGATGGGGAATTAAAAATGGCAAATCCTTTTCTACAATAATAACCACGTCTAAACACTACAGTGCATACTGTGGTAATCCCTTTCATGTGATACATGCATAGCAAATCAGGGAAAGTGTGAGAAGCCAACGAGCTAAACAGATCAGTACAATATACTGCACAATTTATCTTTGGTAAACAAACTGCAAAGCTATACTGAGACCAACATGCTAGGACAAAGCAAAATGAAATTAGAATGTTCCTTTGGCCACAAGGAGACAAGTATGTATTTCGATGTTTCCAATACTTCACTTCAATTTCCACTTGCAATTTAAAGTTGAATTGATTCCCTTAATCACATTTTCTTATTGAGAACATACCCATTGCACATCACTAGCATTTTCTTCAACATAAAGCATAAATTATGGCACCTTTGCTCGGTTCCCTTTCTCGAAAAAAAAACTTGGTTGGTGTGTCCTAATCAGAGTGCTTTTGTCAAAGGAAGATGCATCCATGATAATTTTGTTTTGGTTCAGCAAACAGCCAAAGTGCTTCACAATCTGAAAGAGCCCAGAATCCTTCTAAAATTGGACATTAGTAAAGCTTTTGATTCGTTGTCATGGGCATTTTTGCTGCAGGTTTTAAGACATTTGGGTTTTGGACCAGTGTGGTGTAACATGTCCAAACTCCTATGATCCTCCACAACAAGAATTTTAGTGAATGGTGCGCCGGGCAAGTTGATTCAGCACCAAAGGGGACTGTGCCAAGGGGATCCTTTATCCCCGATGCTCTTCATAATGATCATGGATGTTCTAAATGCCTTGATAAATAAGGCAAGTGAAATGTGATTACTGCAGCCTCTCCATCCTCGTGGCTCTAGTTAACGGGTTTCTCTATGTGCCGACGATGTGGTCCTCTTCTTGTAGCCATCTACAGAATATTTGGAATTAATCAAGGAGATTCTCAGGGTAATTTGGAGGCATCTGGACTGGTCACCAACATTAGAGTCTTCTCTGACTCCAATTCAATGCCATGAGCAAGACATCATAACTGTGCAGGCATCTATCACATGCACGGTACAGGCATCTATCCCTTGCAAATACCTTGGACTTGCATTATCAGTTAAGAAGCTCACTAGGGCTGATTTTTATGGCATAATTGACAAGACAGCTGACAAATTACCTGGGTGGAAAGCAGCAATGATGAACTCGGCCGGGAGAGCAACTCTTGTCCGAGCTGTGCTTACTGCTATACCTATTTATCAACTCATTGCTTTGGATTTTCCTAAGTGGGCAATAAAAGCAATTGATAAGATAAGAAAGGCTTTTTTATGGAAAGATCACAAGGAGGTGAATGGAGGCCATTGCCTAGTATCTTGGGGAAGAGTCAAGAGACCTATTGATTGTTGGATATGTAATCTGCTGCTCCCTCACCCCTTTCGGTATAGGAGCACCTCTGCGGTGACTGCTCCCTCCCCTTTCTTGTCAATAGGACACTAGTAATGCGGAGTATGGCTATAGTACAAGTAGTGGGAGCATGGCTCCCGGTAGTGGGCAGCATGGCCCCTCGTTGACTTGTACATATTCTGAATTCCTATATATGAGGATATGGCTAGCTGCAGCTAAGTAGTTCACAACCCCATTTTCACATGTGTTCATGTGTGTGCTCTGTTCTCCTCTTCTTCAGCCTCCAGTGTGTGGCTGTGAGTGAGAGTGGTGATACACACATGTGACAAAGCCGGCCAACAAGTGGTACCACAACCGCGGTTGGTTGACCTCCGGTGATGTCAGGAGCAGGGGGAGGGCGTTCTCTGTCCCTAGACCGGCGTGAGTGTCGGACATCTATCTCACCAGAGCGATGCCAGCTCGTGGTGTAGAGGACGGCGAGGGAGGTAGGCGGAGCGCAGTATCCCATGCTCACCCACACCAACTACGGCGAATAGGCGGTGTTGATGAAGGTGATGGAGAATACAAGGCCATCGTGTTCCGCAATGGGGAGGCGGTGGAGGACTTCGTGTTGCGCCTAGAGTCGCTTGTGAGCTAGCTCGTTGTGAGCTAGCCCTCCGCGTCCAGCCGCCTGCCAGCCCTCGACGGAGCCTAGGATAGAGGACGATCCGAGTCGAAACCGCACCAGGGACCATCTGTGGGGGAGCCAACGAAGATGGCGCCCGTCCCTCGGGGCCAGGAGAGACCGCCACCAACTCCACGGCGCCACCCAACAACGCCTCCTTGAAAGAGAGCAGGGCACGGGTAGAAGAAGCACCAATCGTCACTCCATCGCTGAGCCTTCGAGCGACCCGCCGTCGTGCAGGAAGGACCCAAGGGAGAACGCAACAAAGAACTTGGCGTGGGGGAAGGGGAACACATCGGGCAGGACGCCGCCGTGGTGGGGAGGGTGGCCGCCGGGCCTGGAGTAGGTGCCAGCGTGGGGCTGGTGGGAGGGACAACGCCGGGGAGGGGAGGGGGAGCGGGAGCGGGAGAGGAAACGCAAACCATCGTTCCTCACAATATTCTGAAATATGAAGTTCTCAGCATATATTCTGAAATAGTGTTTATCAGATGTTTATGTCAGATGTTAAATTAAGATCTCAGCATATATTCTGAAATATGAAGTTCTCACCAGGTGCGCACTACTCCTTGCAAATGTCTTTTAGGTCAGTATTTAACCAGGTTTGTTTAAATGTCCAAGTACTGTTGTGCCTTCCCTGTGCCTAATCTAAGATTGTATCAGTCTATGTTGATGCCAACATAAAAAAGCAAGCTGTTATTTCCTATGCCTAATCTAAAATTTTATCATAGTCTATTGCTGATGCCAAGATGCCTAATGGATGGTGTGCTTCCTAAATGTAGTCTTGCAGTATTAGCATCATGTTTGCAATCAGGGGACTAATAAGGATTCATTGATCTGCTCCTCTCTTGGACTACAAATCAACTGTGGTAGTTTTCGAATGTAATTTTCGTTTGAGCTTGGATTGTGTTGCAGGCTGCTGAATTGATGGTGGGGTGCATCAGGCTTTATTTACATGTTTGTAAATGTCAATGTTATTATAAGTCAGATCCTGACATAGGCAATGCTATTTCTTGATAACATAATGTTTTTATAAGTCAGGTTCAGATATGTTTTTATAAGTCAGTTTCAGATATGACCAATGCAGTTTCTACATAATTACAAGCCTGGTCATTTTTATTTTGTAATTTTTCCTTTCTATAGAAGGTGGTAGGATGCGATGTTTGCTCTCGTTTCTATGATTATGATTATGCTTTAGATAAAATTGGTTAGAGTTCTGAAGTGAATGAAACAAGGTTCCAAAAGGCGCTAGGCGCTCTCTAGGCAGTGACCCTCCACCTAGAGCCTAGGCGAATTTAGGCGAGCCTAGGCGTTTTTCTAGGCGTTTTATACAAATACATATATTACATCTAAAGAAAAGAATAAAGCAGAACAGTGGGCTTGTAGATGGGAGAAAAGGCCCATCAAAGAGTCCAGCCCAACTTCCCCCACTCCAACTCCAACCTTATCCGTCTAGCTCCTCCCAATTCCAGCCGCACACCCGTCGCTACCGCCTCTGCTCGCGCTCATCGCGCGCCTCCTCTGCTCGAGCTCGTCGCGCGCCTCCTCTGCCTCCTCCCGGAGGTGGTCGTCGCCAAGCGCCTCTCTCCTCCCTGTCGCGCTCGTTGCCAAGCGCCCCTGCCTCTCCTCCCGGCCGTGTGACGAGCGGCGCCTCTGCCTCCTCCCGGCCGCCGCCCGCCCTCCTCCCAGCCACCGCCCGCCGCTAGCCGCCTCCTGGCCACGCCCGCGGCCCGCCCCCCCTTCCCGGCCACGCTCGACACCTCCGCTGCCACCCGCCATCACTCAACGGCTCTGGATCTGGTGGGGACGCCGCCTAACCTCCGCCTACCCCCTTAGGCGAGGCGGTGACCCACCGCCTAGCGTTGAAGGGCGCCTAGGCGAGCGCCTAATAGCACTTTTTTGAACACTGGAATGAAACAATAGTAAAATTGTTTGTCTAGAATTTTATATATGGAGTAGTATCTACAATTATCGAAGTGCTTGATACTTGTAGCATGAAATCAGGTCCAACTTGGTATTGGTTCCAAGTGAGTAATAGATCTTGATTAGACTTATATAGTGAATAAAATCATATTATAATTCATAGTGGATCTAGATTGGTTACCACAAGCTTATGTCTAATTAGACATGGGATTCATAAAGGACTGGCATGATTTCTCTTTGCACTTCTTTTTATGAAATCATATCCATCATAATATGTTTATCAGATGTTCTGCATTACATTATTTCGCTCAAATTTTATGTGCCCGTAGCAACGCACAGGCCAATACCTAGTTTCATATAGTATTGGTAAGACAGCTCCGTTTGATGATATTAAGATTAGAGAGGTATAAAGTCCTTGACCAGCTGATGGGAGCTTGCCTTCGATGCCGTCCATTCACAGCTCTGAGGCCTAGTTAACTACTTTATGCTTAACCCCAATGGGCTGCCCTACCTTCTAAAGAGATAGGAACAAAATAACTACAACCAAAAGATTGAAATAAAATCTAAAAATACAATTTCATACCCAATCAATTGCTCAAGAGCTAATCAGATGAAAGAATCCCTTCGGTGCATCACATATACTATGTATCCCCTCGGTGCATCACATATACTATGTATTTATCCATGAAAAAAGAGAATCGATTAGAACCTATCTATGGTCATGTAAGATACAATAAATCTAACCATGTGACGCACTCCTTCTAGATTACTTCTTTTTCAACCTAGCATAGAAGGGATATAATTCTGAAGTTCAACAATTCACAAAATAACAACGAGATTTTTATTAAACAAAATATAGTATGATTCTTTAATAAATGTAACCATGTGATGCCCTTCTTCTACATTACTTATCTACCAAGCTATCCTAAAAGAGTTATAATTTTAAAATGCAAACAATTCACAAATTAAGAACTATGATTTTTATAAAACAAAACATTATGGAGGAATGTTGATCAAATGATTAGGCAAACCTCATTAATTGGTTACATAAAAGAACGATTTTACATAGCTTGGCCCCTCCTACATTTGTCATCAAGCCTACATTAGGCAAACCTCATTGATTGGTTACATAACGAGATTAAGGAATCAAACTACCTGAGATTTGCTCAATTGCACTTAGCAAACTTCCCTCTAATTTCGAACAACTGGAAGCACAACAAATCACCGGGGACGGAAAATAATTACCAAGCCTCCGATTCTTAAGAGATCAAATCTCGTAATTCCACCTAAATTTACGGCGTACAAACAAAAATAAATAAATAAAACTCGGAGTCAAAACAGAATCCTGGGGCGTCCTAACCTGCGCGTAGCGCTGGGGATCGAAACCGAATTGCTTCCCCGCCTCCTTCGTGGCCGCCGCCGGAGCAGCCTGCGTCGTCGATGTAACCGCGGCTTGCTGCGACGCCTCGCCGACGGTGAAGTAGTAGCCCACCAGGCCAGCCCCAGCGGCGCCGCCTCCATCCGGGGGACTGTAGTGCTGGTAACCCGAGTAGGGGTCGTACTGCACGGCGGTGGACGGCACGGCGGCAGGGACGGGGTAGTAGTAGGATGACGAGGCGGCGGCCGCGGCGGAGGGGTACGTGGCCGGGGCTGGTTGGTGATAGGCGCCGTAGGGGTAGGAGTAGCCAGCGTACGGGTGCGGGTAGTGGGCGTGATCGGTGCCCGACGCCGGCGCCGGCGCCGGCGCGTTAGTGGCGGCTGCGGCATAGTCCATCTGGTGATGCGGTGCGAATGCGACCGTGAGACCGCGGTTCCGGGTGGAATGTGGATGCACGAGGGGTCGGATCTTTTTCATTTCATTTTATTTTTTAAAAAACAATACTGCCCATACAAAGGCGTAGCTATAGAACTTGTGCAAGTCAAACCGGATCAATTTTGATCAAATCTATATCTGTTCTCTATACCTAAAAAGATGGTAACGTTATCATCTAACAGGTGATACCAAGTCTTGATCCTTGCTCATGTGTCCGTGTCAGATACGAATCATCCTCCATTCGAAGCTCACACGTCCGCCTCCTATTCGATACCGATATTATGGCCGGATCCACGTGTCCGCGTCCGATACAAAGTCCTCAGAGCTCACATATCCGCATTCGATTAACGAGGTTCAGTTAAAAAAATTGTAGGCCCAGTGCAATGCATGGGCATATATCTAGTCTATCTATTATATTCTATTTATCCATACTATAAATCTATCTATTTTTATTATTTATTATAAAAGAACGAAAGAATTGAAAATAACTCTCACCCAAAAAATTTATACCCACCTCATGTCAGGACCCTTGGATGATTTGTTGTCTCCAAATCTAACGGTGGATATGTATCTGACAGTGGGCCACACTTGATGTAGATTGTGGCATAAGATCCCCTGGAGGCTGGAGTGGAGAAGGCCGGATCCACCGCTTCGAAGATGTCTGTCCCTGTCTCCCTGGCCTTGCACGTCGATGGCAAGCTCCTCCTTCTCCCGGTGACCAATGTTGATGGTCACTAACACCAAGTTAGACCATCAAACATTCTACTCAAAATAAAGGTAAAACAACATCACATACACTGAAATTTGTTTCATATAACCTAGTTCCGCTTGTACTTGGAAAAATGTTTGAATGCAGAAAATTTGACCAAATATTCACCAAACAAGTGCAAAAGAGGCAAGTGAACGTGGCAGGGGGGCTTGTCGCCCGACGCCCCACTTGCCGTCGCCCGACGCCCCCACCTGCCCTGCCATGTAACCAATCCTCCCCTAAGCCAAGAAACACACTTAAAAGACATGTCGGTCATTGATCCAATGTCGGTTTGATCCAAGGGTGATTGAGGGGCTTCACATGGATCCATGGGCCCATTGTCATACACTTGGAGACTCCACCGACCAAACCAACCACCATACCGACTCACAACTGCCATCAGGGGAGCATCCAGGGCCGTTGGATGCAAAGGCGGTGCATACAAGGGTCGGTCGACGCCCCCCTAGGTTGGCCGACGCCTGGGGTGCCCCACCGACCTTCCTCCCTCGCCTACAAGTACCCCCCATACCCTTTATACACTATAAATAGGGGTGTGGAGCTCGGGGAGAAGATACACAAAAATACAAGCAAGAGACACTCTCTCAAGCTCAAGGAGTATCTCTAGATTAGTAGCTAGGCTAGTAGTGGAAATTAGAGCCAGAGTGGAGCTTTGCTCGGAGTCCGGAAGAGTCTTCTGGGTCTGGTATAAGCTCTCTTGTATCTTTCCTTTTTAGTACCTTTCCTTTTGTGTACTTCTTACTCTATTTAGTAATATACTTTTACTTTGCCCAAGTACTTAGTCCAAGCTTACTTTCTTACCATTAGTGTGCTTTGGAGCTTGTTCTAAGCTTAGTAGCATAAGTTATCTTTTGCTTAGCTCAATCTTCTTTAGTATGGTTTCCACCATCTAGTTAGGGTGCTTCAATCTCATTTCATCGGGGCTCGGATTGAAGTAGTGAGTTTATAGATTATTAAGCGTGGTGCTTAGGCTATAGCTTGCATATGGATACGGCTAGATCCTCGAATAGTTAGTGGTAGGTGGCAGGTGGTGACAGCCCTATCCATCATCTGTATTCCACTACATTGGGTCTAGTTCTTAAATCGTAGGGCTCATTGCAATCACATGTAGTTAATCCTTTTGAATTAGCTAAGGCGGGTTGTGCCTCGAAGTGCTAAAGATCTCTTTCTAATCTTAAGTATATCTGAGTTGCTAAGTTTATTTCTAAGTTGTGCTTGTTTAGTAGAAGTTACATAGGACTCTCTTTTGCTCGCTCTTCCACTAGCTACGCCAAACTCCTTGACATGTCTATCTTCTTGGTGTCCTATCTATCTCTACCCTATCGATCTGTGCGCCATAGTTGTTAACCCCCGACTAAGTGAAAGTGCAATCAAGCCCTAACGTGGGTTTTGGTGATAATGACTACGCAATTAGAGGACTAATGAAATTTATCGAGATGACAAGCAGGTAAAATAAAAAGGAAAGATACAAGAGAGCTTATACCAGACCCAGAAGACTCTTCCGGACTCCGAGCAAAGCTCCACTCTGGCTCTAATTTCCACTACTAGCCTAGCTACTAATCTAGAGATACTCCTTGAGCTTGAGAGAGTGTCTCTTGCTTGTATTTTTGTGTATCTTCTCCCCGAGCTCCACACCCCTATTTATAGTGTATAAAGGGTATGGGGGTACTTGTAGGCGAGGGAGGAAGGTCGGTGGGGCACCCCAGGCGTCGGCCAACCTAGGGGGGCGTCGACCGACCCTTGTATGCACCGCCTTTGCATCCAACGGCCCTGGATGCTCCCCTGATGGCAGTTGTGAGTCGGTATGGTGGTTGGTTTGGTCGGTGGAGTCTCCAAGTGTATGACAATGGGCCCATGGATCCATGTGAAGCCCCTCAATCACCCTTGGATCAAACCGACATTGGATCAATGACCGACATGTCTTTTAAGTGTGTTTCTTGGCTTAGGGGAGGATTGGTTACATGGCAGGGCAGGTGGGGCGTCGGGCGACGGCAAGTGGGGCGTCGGGCGACAAGCCCCCCTGCCACGTTCACTTGCCTCTTTTGCACTTGTTTGGTGAATATTTGGTCAAATTTTCTGCATTCAAACATTTTTCCAAGTACAAGCGGAACTAGGTTATATGAAACAAATTTCAGTGTATGTGATGTTGTTTTACCTTTATTTTGAGTAGAATGTTTGATGGTCTAACTTGGTGTTAGTGACCATCAACATTGGTCACCGGGAGAAGGAGGAGCTTGCCATCGACGTGCAAGGCCAGGGAGACAGGGACAGACATCTTCGAAGCGGTGGATCCGGCCTTCTCCACTCCAGCCTCCAGGGATCTTATGCCACAATCTACATCAAGTGTGGCCCACTGTCAGATACATATCCACCGTTAGATTTGGAGACAACAAATCATCCAAGGGTCCTGACATGAGGTGGGTATAAATTTTTTGGGTGAGAGTTATTTTCAATTCTTTCGTTCTTTTATAATAAATAATAAAAATAGATAGATTTATAGTATGGATAAATAGAATATAATAGATAGACTAGATATATGCCCATGCATTGCACTGGGCCTACAATTTTTTTAACTGAACCTCGTTAATCGAATGCGGATATGTGAGCTCTGAGGACTTTGTATCGGACGCGGACACGTGGATCCGGCCATAATATCGGTATCGAATAGGAGGCGGACGTGTGAGCTTCGAATGGAGGATGATTCGTATCTGACACGGACACATGAGCAAGGATCAAGACTTGGTATCACCTGTTAGATGATAACGTTACCATCTTTTTAGGTATAGAGAACAGATATAGATTTGATCAAAATTGATCCGGTTTGACTTGCACAAGTTCTATAGCTACGCCTTTGTATGGGCAGTATTGTTTTTTAAAAAATAAAATGAAATGAAAAAGATCCGACCCCTCGTGCATCCACATTCCACCCGGAACCGCGGTCTCACGGTCGCATTCGCACCGCATCACCAGATGGACTATGCCGCAGCCGCCACTAACGCGCCGGCGCCGGCGCCGGCGTCGGGCACCGATCACGCCCACTACCCGCACCCGTACGCTGGCTACTCCTACCCCTACGGCGCCTATCACCAACCAGCCCCGGCCACGTACCCCTCCGCCGCGGCCGCCGCCTCGTCATCCTACTACTACCCCGTCCCTGCCGCCGTGCCGTCCACCGCCGTGCAGTACGACCCCTACTCGGGTTACCAGCACTACAGTCCCCCGGATGGAGGCGGCGCCGCTGGGGCTGGCCTGGTGGGCTACTACTTCACCGTCGGCGAGGCGTCGCAGCAAGCCGCGGTTACATCGACGACGCAGGCTGCTCCGGCGGCGGCCACGAAGGAGGCGGGGAAGCAATTCGGTTTCGATCCCCAGCGCTACGCGCAGGTTAGGACGCCCCAGGATTCTGTTTTGACTCCGAGTTTTATTTATTTATTTTTGTTTGTACGCCGTAAATTTAGGTGGAATTACGAGATTTGATCTCTTAAGAATCGGAGGCTTGGTAATTATTTTCCGTCCCCGGTGATTTGTTGTGCTTCCAGTTGTTCGAAATTAGAGGGAAGTTTGCTAAGTGCAATTGAGCAAATCTCAGGTAGTTTGATTCCTTAATCTCGTTATGTAACCAATCAATGAGGTTTGCCTAATGTAGGCTTGATGACAAATGTAGGAGGGGCCAAGCTATGTAAAATCGTTCTTTTATGTAACCAATTAATGAGGTTTGCCTAATCATTTGATCAACATTCCTCCATAATGTTTTGTTTTATAAAAATCATAGTTCTTAATTTGTGAATTGTTTGCATTTTAAAATTATAACTCTTTTAGGATAGCTTGGCCCCTCCTACATTTGTCATCAAGCCTACATTAGGCAAACCTCATTGATTGGTTACATAACGAGATTAAGGAATCAAACTACCTGAGATTTGCTCAATTGCACTTAGCAAACTTCCCTCTAATTTCGAACAACTGGAAGCACAACAAATCACCGGGGACGGAAAATAATTACCAAGCCTCCGATTCTTAAGAGATCAAATCTCGTAATTCCACCTAAATTTACGGCGTACAAACAAAAATAAATAAATAAAACTCGGAGTCAAAACAGAATCCTGGGGCGTCCTAACCTGCGCGTAGCGCTGGGGATCGAAACCGAATTGCTTCCCCGCCTCCTTCGTGGCCGCCGCCGGAGCAGCCTGCGTCGTCGATGTAACCGCGGCTTGCTGCGACGCCTCGCCGACGGTGAAGTAGTAGCCCACCAGGCCAGCCCCAGCGGCGCCGCCTCCATCCGGGGGACTGTAGTGCTGGTAACCCGAGTAGGGGGTCGTACTGCACGGCGGTGGACGGCACGGCGGCAGGGACGGGGTAGTAGTAGGATGACGAGGCGGCGGCCGCGGCGGAGGGGTACGTGGCCGGGGCTGGTTGGTGATAGGCGCCGTAGGGGTAGGAGTAGCCAGCGTACGGGTGCGGGTAGTGGGCGTGATCGGTGCCCGACGCCGGCGCCGGCGCCGGCGCGTTAGTGGCGGCTGCGGCATAGTCCATCTGGTGATGCGGTGCGAATGCGACCGTGAGACCGCGGTTCCGGGTGGAATGTGGATGCACGAGGGGTCGGATCTTTTTCATTTCATTTTATTTTTTAAAAAACAATACTGCCCATACAAAGGCGTAGCTATAGAACTTGTGCAAGTCAAACCGGATCAATTTTGATCAAATCTATATCTGTTCTCTATACCTAAAAAGATGGTAACGTTATCATCTAACAGGTGATACCAAGTCTTGATCCTTGCTCATGTGTCCGTGTCAGATACGAATCATCCTCCATTCGAAGCTCACACGTCCGCCTCCTATTCGATACCGATATTATGGCCGGATCCACGTGTCCGCGTCCGATACAAAGTCCTCAGAGCTCACATATCCGCATTCGATTAACGAGGTTCAGTTAAAAAAATTGTAGGCCCAGTGCAATGCATGGGCATATATCTAGTCTATCTATTATATTCTATTTATCCATACTATAAATCTATCTATTTTTATTATTTATTATAAAAGAACGAAAGAATTGAAAATAACTCTCACCCAAAAAATTTATACCCACCTCATGTCAGGACCCTTGGATGATTTGTTGTCTCCAAATCTAACGGTGGATATGTATCTGACAGTGGGCCACACTTGATGTAGATTGTGGCATAAGATCCCTGGAGGCTGGAGTGGAGAAGGCCGGATCCACCGCTTCGAAGATGTCTGTCCCTGTCTCCCTGGCCTTGCACGTCGATGGCAAGCTCCTCCTTCTCCCGGTGACCAATGTTGATGGTCACTAACACCAAGTTAGACCATCAAACATTCTACTCAAAATAAAGGTAAAACAACATCACATACACTGAAATTTGTTTCATATAACCTAGTTCCGCTTGTACTTGGAAAAATGTTTGAATGCAGAAAATTTGACCAAATATTCACCAAACAAGTGCAAAAGAGGCAAGTGAACGTGGCAGGGGGGCTTGTCGCCCCGACGCCCCACTTGCCGTCGCCCGACGCCCCACCTGCCCTGCCATGTAACCAATCCTCCCCTAAGCCAAGAAACACACTTAAAAGACATGTCGGTCATTGATCCAATGTCGGTTTGATCCAAGGGTGATTGAGGGGCTTCACATGGATCCATGGGCCCATTGTCATACACTTGGAGACTCCACCGACCAAACCAACCACCATACCGACTCACAACTGCCATCAGGGGAGCATCCAGGGCCGTTGGATGCAAAGGCGGTGCATACAAGGGTCGGTCGACGCCCCCCTAGGTTGGCCGACGCCTGGGGTGCCCCACCGACCTTCCTCCCTCGCCTACAAGTACCCCCATACCCTTTATACACTATAAATAGGGGTGTGGAGCTCGGGGAGAAGATACACAAAAATACAAGCAAGAGACACTCTCTCAAGCTCAAGGAGTATCTCTAGATTAGTAGCTAGGCTAGTAGTGGAAATTAGAGCCAGAGTGGAGCTTTGCTCGGAGTCCGGAAGAGTCTTCTGGGTCTGGTATAAGCTCTCTTGTATCTTTCCTTTTTATTTTACCTGCTTGTCATCTCGATAAATTTCATTAGTCCTCTAATTGCGTAGTCATTATCACCAAAACCCACGTTAGGGCTTGATTGCACTTTCACTTAGTCGGGGGTTAACAACTATGGCGCACAGATCGATAGGGTAGAGATAGATAGGACACCAAGAAGATAGACATGTCAAGGAGTTTGGCGTAGCTAGTGGAAGAGCGAGCAAAAGAGAGTCCTATGTAACTTCTACTAAACAAGCACAACTTAGAAATAAACTTAGCAACTCAGATATACTTAAGATTAGAAAGAGATCTTTAGCACTTCGAGGCACAACCCGCCTTAGCTAATTCAAAAGGATTAACTACATGTGATTGCAATGAGCCCTACGATTTAAGAACTAGACCCAATGTAGTGGAATACAGATGATGGATAGGGCTGTCACCACCTGCCACCTACCACTAACTATTCGAGGATCTAGCCGTATCCATATGCAAGCTATAGCCTAAGCACCACGCTTAATAATCTATAAACTCACTACTTCAATCCGAGCCCCGATGAAATGAGATTGAAGCACCCTAACTAGATGGTGGAAACCATACTAAAGAAGATTGAGCTAAGCAAAAGATAACTTATGCTACTAAGCTTAGAACAAGCTCCAAAGCACACTAATGGTAAGAAAGTAAGCTTGGACTAAGTACTTGGGCAAAGTAAAAGTATATTACTAAATAGAGTAAGAAGTACACAAAAGGAAAGGTACTAAAAAGGAAAGATACAAGAGAGCTTATACCAGACCCAGAAGACTCTTCCGGACTCCGAGCAAAGCTCCACTCTGGCTCTAATTTCCACTACTAGCCTAGCTACTAATCTAGAGATACTCCTTGAGCTTGAGAGAGTGTCTCTTGCTTGTATTTTTGTGTATCTTCTCCCCGAGCTCCACACCCCTATTTATAGTGTATAAAGGGTATGGGGGTACTTGTAGGCGAGGGAGGAAGGTCGGTGGGGCACCCCAGGCGTCGGCCAACCTAGGGGGGCGTCGACCGACCCTTGTATGCACCGCCTTTGCATCCAACGGCCCTGGATGCTCCCCTGATGGCAGTTGTGAGTCGGTATGGTGGTTGGTTTGGTCGGTGGAGTCTCCAAGTGTATGACAATGGGCCCATGGATCCATGTGAAGCCCCTCAATCACCCTTGGATCAAACCGACATTGGATCAATGACCGACATGTCTTTTAAGTGTGTTTCTTGGCTTAGGGGAGGATTGGTTACATGGCAGGGCAGGTGGGGCGTCGGGCGACGGCAAGTGGGGCGTCGGGCGACAAGCCCCCCTGCCACGTTCACTTGCCTCTTTTGCACTTGTTTGGTGAATATTTGGTCAAATTTTCTGCATTCAAACATTTTTCCAAGTACAAGCGGAACTAGGTTATATGAAACAAATTTCAGTGTATGTGATGTTGTTTTACCTTTATTTTGAGTAGAATGTTTGATGGTCTAACTTGGTGTTAGTGACCATCAACATTGGTCACCGGGAGAAGGAGGAGCTTGCCATCGACGTGCAAGGCCAGGGAGACAGGGACAGACATCTTCGAAGCGGTGGATCCGGCCTTCTCCACTCCAGCCTCCAGGGATCTTATGCCACAATCTACATCAAGTGTGGCCCACTGTCAGATACATATCCACCGTTAGATTTGGAGACAACAAATCATCCAAGGGTCCTGACATGAGGTGGGTATAAATTTTTTGGGTGAGAGTTATTTTCAATTCTTTCGTTCTTTTATAATAAATAATAAAAATAGATAGATTTATAGTATGGATAAATAGAATATAATAGATAGACTAGATATATGCCCATGCATTGCACTGGGCCTACAATTTTTTTAACTGAACCTCGTTAATCGAATGCGGATATGTGAGCTCTGAGGACTTTGTATCGGACGCGGACACGTGGATCCGGCCATAATATCGGTATCGAATAGGAGGCGGACGTGTGAGCTTCGAATGGAGGATGATTCGTATCTGACACGGACACATGAGCAAGGATCAAGACTTGGTATCACCTGTTAGATGATAACGTTACCATCTTTTTAGGTATAGAGAACAGATATAGATTTGATCAAAATTGATCCGGTTTGACTTGCACAAGTTCTATAGCTACGCCTTTGTATGGGCAGTATTGTTTTTTAAAAAATAAAATGAAATGAAAAAGATCCGACCCCTCGTGCATCCACATTCCACCCGGAACCGCGGTCTCACGGTCGCATTCGCACCGCATCACCAGATGGACTATGCCGCAGCCGCCACTAACGCGCCGGCGCCGGCGCCGGCGTCGGGCACCGATCACGCCCACTACCCGCACCCGTACGCTGGCTACTCCTACCCCTACGGCGCCTATCACCAACCAGCCCCGGCCACGTACCCCTCCGCCGCGGCCGCCGCCTCGTCATCCTACTACTACCCCGTCCCTGCCGCCGTGCCGTCCACCGCCGTGCAGTACGACCCCTACTCGGGTTACCAGCACTACAGTCCCCCGGATGGAGGCGGCGCCGCTGGGGCTGGCCTGGTGGGCTACTACTTCACCGTCGGCGAGGCGTCGCAGCAAGCCGCGGTTACATCGACGACGCAGGCTGCTCCGGCGGCGGCCACGAAGGAGGCGGGGAAGCAATTCGGTTTCGATCCCCAGCGCTACGCGCAGGTTAGGACGCCCCAGGATTCTGTTTTGACTCCGAGTTTTATTTATTTATTTTTGTCATCAAGCCTACATTAGGCAAACCTCATTGATTGGGTTACATATCGAGATTAAGGAATCAA
>JAHUYU010000346.1:0-21944 GCA_030439765.1 Tripidium arundinaceum | reverse complement strand
TCTTCGTATTAGAACTAGTTCTTAGTTCAAGAACAATACTATAAATATAAGTAGAGAACAAGAACAAAATGGAACTAGAACTAGATTTATTCATACCAAGAACAGCCAAGATGTTCTTCTCCTCTTTACAACTTGAGGCTCTGCTCTAGATCTAAACTACAACTAAAAGGATAAACTAAAACTAGAGAGCTCTGGAGTTGTATTGCCTGGATGTAACTTGTGAAACTTGTATCTGAAAACTTGAAACTTGAAACTTCAGAGGAGAACATGGCTGCATTATATAGTGCCTAGAGGTCGGTTCGGGGACGAATATTCATGGTAACCTATGGAACCGCCTTTAGCACCGCCATAGGAACCGACATGCGAAAGATGGGCCCGAGAGGCGCCACCAGGGGGTCGGCCGCACCAGGGGGTCGGCCGCCCCTGGAAACCGCCTTTCGCCACCGACTTTGTCTGGTGGGCTTTCTGATGGGTCTGGATCACTTCTATGTTGGTTATTGGGCCTGATTCGCGTCGTGGATTTGTCCTTCTTTACATGCTTCAACTTGGGCTATGCAAATACGCCTTGTTGATTGCGCATTTTCCCCAGTTTTACACTAATTCCACACTTAAACCTACAAAACAGAAATCTTCCAATACATGTGGAACTAGGTGAATATCAAATACATATGTATGTAAAACATGTATTTTTCTCCATTTTTCAGACAAGTTGACGGTATAAAATATGTCGTTAGTAAACGTCAACAAGGCACTTGGGGTGAAATGGGCTAAGTATAGGTTTTAATTATTGCAAGAAATTTTAGATTAGCCCAATTCACCCCCCTCTTGGGCATCTTGATCCTTTCAATTGGTATCGGAGCCTCGTGCTCCTCAAATTAGGCTTAACCACCTAGAGCAAGATGTCCCACGGGGATGGACCCCCTCCCGTCTTTGAGGGAGATGACTTTCCTTATTGGAAAGTTCACATGGAAGCACACCTTGAGGCCATAGATGTTAAATGCCTTAGGGCCGCTACTCAAGGCTTCCCAAAAGCTAAGGATCCCGACAATCTTACTCCCAATGAGCAAGAAAACGAGAAGTGGATTGCAAAGGCCAAAAACAACCTTTTTAGAGGCCTTGGCAAGGATGTGTTCAATCATGTTTGGAACCACAAGAATGCCCATGCTCTATGTGTTAGGAATATGCCCTAGAGGTAATCATAGAGATGATGATATTGCAATTGTATCGAGTCGCAACTGCACGGACGACCTCGCAACTGCACGGCACTGCTACGACGCGTACGACTACATCGAGTCGCTTCCGCTGCACCTGCGCGTCTAGTGGTAATCCCGTGATCTATAACTAGCAGTTGATCCTGGTTTATGAGGTCAAAATTTTTGTTTTCCGGCTAGTGTAGCATCCTCATAACCCAACACTATGGTTGGATATTTGTGCGCTCCATGAGGGAACTAAGAGTGAGTGTGAGGAATGCTATCATCTTGTGATGAAAAAGATGAATTCATTTGAAATGCTTTCTCATGAAAATGCTAATGAAATGTGCTCTAGCTTGAATGTACTTGTAGAGGAACTCAATGGACTTGGACTCAATCAAATGTCACCATCCGATGTTGTGAGAAAGATCTTGTGTGTCCTCCCCATTGAGAAATATGGGCATATTGTCACCGTGCTTCACCAAAGTGATCTTTCCACCGCTACTCCAACTCAAATCTTGGGGAAGATCAATGCACATGAGATGTACATGCACATCACTCCACGAGATGGCTCTTCTTCCTCCAACAAGAAGAAAGACTTGGCTTTCAAGGCTAGTCAAAATAAGAAGGGCAAAGCTAGACTTCCTACTCCAAGCTCAAGTGAAGATGAGTGTGATGATGCAAACATTGCACTTATGGTGAAGAAGGCCACCAAGATGCTAAAGAAGCTCAACAAGAATGGTGTCAAGTTTGACTCCAACAAGAAGAAGTTTTTCACTAGTAGCAAGAGGAAGCCTCTCTCCCAAATGGATTGATACAATAGTGGTGACCTTGGTCATCTAGCTCATAATTGTCCCAGGCCACCAAAGAAAGACAAGTACAAAAAGAAAAAAAGGACAAGGACAAGAAAGATGACTCAAGTGATAAAGATGAAAAGAAGAAGAACAAGCCATACAAGAAGAAGGATGGCAAGAAGAAAGAATATCACAAGAAGAAGAATGGCAAGGCTTATATTGTTGGAGATTGGCTCACAGATATTGAATCATCAAGTGGCTCATCCAGTGAAGAAAGTGATGATGAAAAAGAGAAGGTAGCCGCTCTTGTGATTGGGTCTTCACTACCTCCACCGTCACCACCGTCATCATCATCTACACACCTATGCCTTATGGCCAAGGGTGAACGGAAGGTACAAAGTGATGTTGATAGTAGTGATAGTGATAGTGATGATGAACCACCTTCTTATGATGAACTTGTCTTGCTAAACAAATACTCTAAAATCATTAGGAAGACAAGAGCAAATAATGATGAGCTTGAAAATGAGAATGGATCTATTTTAGCTAAATGTGACATGTTTGAAAAATCTAATGTTGAGCTTAGAGATCAAAATGAAGTTGTGTCATCCAAACTCAAGGAGCTCAAAACTTCTCTAAAAGAGCTTAAAGAAAAACATGATAAACTTGAGGGGACACACAAAGAGCTCAACACTAGATATAGCTTGCTAAAAGATGAATATACAACTCTCAAGGTCAATCATGATAATCTTGTGCTTTCAAATGAGCTTTTATCCAATGAACAACATGATTCTCCTAACAATGTTGCGAAGATTGATGTAGCCATATCATGTGATGACTTGATTGTTGAGAGCATTGAGCAAGGTTCTAGTAGCAAAGGCAAGCAAGTGGTTGAGGCCGAAAACTATGATGACTATGTCAAGATCAAGAAAGAGAATGAGAAGCTAAAGAAGGATCTTGAGAAATTATCAACCACCAACACAATTTTCATAGAGACCGTAAATGAAGACTATGATATGGCACTTGATGTTGAGATGCTTAGAGAAGAAAACAAGAGACTCAAGATAGAAAAGAATCATCTTGCCACTGGGTTGAGCAAGTTTACAAGAGATCACAATCTTCAAAGTGAGTTACTAATGAGCACCATCATGAAGATGGACAAAGGTGGTATTGGTTTCAAGTCCTTTCAAGAGAAGGAAGCCAAAGCTCTACATTATGAATACAAGCCAAAGCCCAAGCCAAGAAGATGCTTTGAGTGTGGACAAGAAGGTCACTTTGCTCATGAGTGTGAGACGCCCCCACCACAACCCTTGCCCAAGCATACTAGACCTTTTGCCTTCAATGCTCACTACATGCTTAGAAAAGATACAAGGGGCAAGATCAAGTCATGTTCTTAGGTCCACCAAACAAGAATAGGCCTAAGAAAATTTGGGTTGCAAAGTCAGTTGAGAAATTCACGGGCCCTCAACAAGTTTGGGTCCCTAAACTGGGGAAAATGCGCAATCAACAAGGCGTATTTGCATAGCCCAAGTTGAAGCATGTAAAGAAGGACAAATCCACGACGCGAATCAGGCCCAATAACCAACATAGAAGTGATCCAGACCCATCAGAAAGCCCACCAGACAAAGTCGGTGGCGAAAGGCGGTTTCCAGGGGGCGGCCGACCCCCTGGTGCGGCCGACCCCCTGGTGGCGCCTCTCGGGCCCATCTTTCGCATGTCGGTTCCTATGGCGGTGCTAAAGGCGGTTCCATAGGTTACCATGAATATTCGTCCCCGAACCGACCTCTAGGCACTATATAATGCAGCCATGTTCTCCTCTGAAGTTTCAAGTTTCAAGTTTTCAGATACAAGTTTCACAAGTTACATCCAGGCAATACAACTCCAGAGCTCTCTAGTTTTAGTTTATCCTTTTAGTTGTAGTTTAGATCTAGAGCAGAGCCTCAAGTTGTAAAGAGGAGAAGAACATCTTGGCTGTTCTTGGTATGAATAAATCTAGTTCTAGTTCCATTTTGTTCTTGTTCTCTACTTATATTTATAGTATTGTTCTTGAATTAGAGCTAAGTTCTTCATTCATGTTCTTCGTATTAGAACTAGTTCTTAGTTCAATTATGTTGATCATGATGATTAGAACTCTAATCTTAATTAAACATATAATTAGTGTAGTCATGTTTAGACTAACGTCTGGATGGTGGTTTATCAAGTCTTCGGGCTCGCATATGTTCTCAACCTGGGGGGACATATGTGGTTTTCGTGTATGCAAGTATGGTACTTGGTTACAAGGGAACGGGTAATTGCAGTTCGTACTCCACGGTAGTGGGGTAGGCGGCAGGTGGTGACAGCCCTGTTCGTCCCTCGTATTCCCCCACGTTCGGGTATGGTGTAGGAGTCTAAAGCGATGCGGGGAGCTGGCAGACCAGACCTTAGGCATTCTCCCGATCCATCTAGATGTTAATCTAACCATGTTTATATTAATTGTATGACTTGCTAGAATTCTTGACAATAACTGTAAAAGATTGTTCTAGTTAGGATATTCTTTTATTCAATTATCTTCCTTTAATCCCCGATAGAGATGCTCATATAAGCCTGTGTGAAACTTCATTATCCTTCATTTATCAATACTGAAACTTCACTATCCCCAATTTATCAATGCTTTATTTACCCCTGATGAACAATTGATTATTATGCTATATTATTAACATTGAGCTATCCAATATCCATGATTAGCTATTGCCTTCCCATGGGAAAATATAAATAACGATACCTGGAATACTCTAGGTGAAATGCTATAATGATAGATCTGTGCGCTTGCGGATTGAGCCTGAACTATCAGTGTATTTGTTAACATTATTATCTATGAATGGTTGAAATGCTACATTCATAGTGATGATGCTAATAAATACCAATAAACATTTCTAGCGCCGTTACCTAGGATGGGTCGTTTATCTATCTTGGTAATGACGTTAAGAAATGCCAACATGCCTAACAGTGATTTCTATTCTACCGCACAAAGTTTTGCACCCTAGGTTCCAATCTCTATTCTACCATGGCAATTCTAGGAATGTAAATACACAAATGAAATTGCTTAAAAGTAAATGCACAAAGTAAAGTGAGGGTTAGGAACACGGCGTTGTTTTTTCGAGGTATCGGAGAGTCGCCACTCCCCACTAGTCCTCGTTGGCGCACCCACGCAAGGGTGTAGCTCCCCCTTGATCCGCGCAAGGACCAAGTGCTCTCTACGGGCTGATTCTTTATCTCTCTAACGCGGTGAATCGCCCACAACTACTCACAACATGAGTTGGTCATCCACAACCTCCGCTGAATGATCACCAAGCTCCAAACCGCCACCAAGCCGTCTAGGTGATGGCGATCACCAAGAGTAACAAGCACAAACTCTCACTTGACCCAACCAAGCCTAATGAGAAGAGTGGATGCACACTTGCTACTCCCTTTGCGCTAATGAGGTCCTTAATCTTGCGATTATCAAATCTCAACACCTCACTAGGCTCTTGCTCTTTATTGCACTCCAAAGCCTTTCGTCAGCTGAACAAATGGGCAAAAGAGAGTCAATGCATGAGATGGAGGGGTATAAATAGCCCCAAGGGGAGGAACTAGCCGTTACCCTCCAACTCAGCAAAATCGGGGTAACCGGTCAGCAATGTGACCACCGCCACCCTAGGTCCGGTGACCCCCAACGGTTACTTTTCAAACTAGCCGTCAGGGAATGGGCACTGCCATTCATGGGGCGGTGCACCACCACCATAGGGGCGGTGGCCTATCCACTGAAAACCAAACCTCCAGAAATTTGGGGCGGTGATACCGCCGTGGTCACCGCCACCATCAGTCCGGTGCCCCTTTCTCCTCAACTTGGCAAAAACCGAGCCTCTGGATAAAAGAGGTTGTGCACCGCCACCCAAGGGGCAGTGCACCGCCACCATAGGTCCGGTGACCAGGGCGGTGCACATCGCCCTGTCCGCTGCCCCCAATTCCAGCAATGCTCAATTCAAACTCTCTTTCGAATCGAGTTCCAATCTTCGATGATCTTTGGGCTTCTTCTGAGCTACCTAGCGCTAGATTTGACAGATGTGCACCACATTCTTCTTACTAGACTTATCCTAGGTCAAGCTAGCCATCCATGACCCTCTTTATAGTACGGCCAAAGGTAAAACAAAGTCCTAAACTACTCCAAGTGTCTCTCAATGCCAAATGACACTTAGAACTCGTCCATCCTTAACCTTGGGCAATATGGTTTTCATGCCCCTATCGATGGAAATCATTTTGGTTTTCAAAGGTTGGATGACAAGGTTAAGGATGGACGAGTTCTAAGTGTCATTTGGCATTGAGAGACACTTGGAGTAGTTTAGGACTTTGTTTTACCTTTGGCCGTACTATAAAGAGGGTCATGGATGGCTAGCTTGACCTAGGATAAGTCTAGTAAGAAGAATGTGGTGCACATCTGTCAAATCTAGCGCTAGGTAGCTCAGAAGAAGCCCAAAGATCATCGAAGATTGGAACTCGATTCGAAAGAGAGTTTGAATTGAGCATTGCTGGAATTGGGGGCAGCGGACAGGGCGATGTGCACCGCCCTGGTCACCGGACCTATGGTGGCGGTGCACTGCCCCTTGGGTGGCGGTGCACAACCTCTTTTATCCAGAGGCTCGGTTTTTGCCAAGTTGAGGAGAAAGGGGCACCGGACTGATGGTGGCGGTGACCACGGCGGTATCACCGCCCCAAATTTCTGGAGGTTTGGTTTTCAGTGGATAGGCCACCGCCCCTATGGTGGTGGTGCACCGCCCCATGAATGGCAGTGCCCATTCCCTGACGGCTAGTTTGAAAAGTAACCGTTGGGGGTCACCGGACCTAGGGTGGCGGTGGTCACATTGCTGACCGGTTACCCCGATTTTGCTGAGTTGGAGGGTAACGGCTAGTTCCTCCCCTTGGGGCTATTTATACCCCTCCATCTCATGCATTGACTCTCTTTTGCCCATTTGTTCAGCTGACGAAAGGCTTTGGAGTGCAATAAAGAGCAAGAGCCTAGTGAGGTGTTGAGATTTGATAATCGCAAGATTAAGGACCTCATTAGCGCAAAGGGAGTAGCAAGTGTGCATCCACTCTTCTCATTAGGCTTGGTTGGGTCAAGTGAGAGTTTGTGCTTGTTACTCTTGGTGATCGCCATCACCTAGACGGCTTGGTGGCGGTTTGGAGCTTGGTGATCATTCAGCGGAGGTTGTGGATGACCAACTCATGTTGTGAGTAGTTGTGGGCGATTCACCGCGTTAGAGAGATAAAGAATCAGCCCGTAGAGAGCACTTGGTCCTTGCGCGGATCAAGGGGGAGCTACACCCTTGCGTGGGTGCGCCAACGAGGACTAGTGGGGAGTGGCGACTCTCCGATACCTCGAAAAAACAACGCCGTGTTCCTAACCCTCACTTTACTTTGTGCATTTACTTTTAAGCAATTTCATTTGTGTATTTACATTCCTAGAATTGCCATGGTAGAATAGAGATTGGAACCTAGGGTGCAAAACTTTGTGCGGTAGAATAGAAATCACTGTTAGGCATGTTGGCATTTCTTAACGTCATTACCAAGATAGATAAACGACCCATCCTAGGTAACGGCGCTAGAAATGTTTATTGGTATTTATTAGCATCATCACTATGAATGTAGCATTTCAACCATTCATAGATAATAATGTTAACAAATACACTGATAGTTCAGGCTCAATCCGCAAGCGCACAGATCTATCATTATAGCATTTCACCTAGAGTATTCCAGGTATCGTTATTTATATTTTCCCATGGGAAGGCAATAGCTAATCATGGATATTGGATAGCTCAATGTTAATAATATAGCATAATAATCAATTGTTCATCAGGGGTAAATAAAGCATTGATAAATTGGGGATAGTGAAGTTTCAGTATTGATAAATGAAGGATAATGAAGTTTCACACAGGCTTATATGAGCATCTCTATCGGGGATTAAAGGAAGATAATTGAATAAAAGAATATCCTAACTAGAACAATCTTTTACAGTTATTGTCAAGAATTCTAGCAAGTCATACAATTAATATAAACATGGTTAGATTAACATCTAGATGGATCGGGAGAATGCCTAAGGTCTGGTCTGCCAGCTCCCCGCATCGCTTTAGACTCCTACACCATACCCGAACGTGGGGGAATACGAGGGACGAACAGGGCTGTCACCACCTGCCGCCTACCCCACTACCGTGGAGTACGAACTGCAATTACCCGTTCCCTTGTAACCAAGTACCATACTTGCATACACGAAAACCACATATGTCCCCCCAGGTTGAGAACATATGCGAGCCCGAAGACTTGATAAACCACCATCCAGACGTTAGTCTAAACATGACTACACTAATTATATGTTTAATTAAGATTAGAGTTCTAATCATCATGATCAACATAATTGAACTAAGAACTAGTTCTAATACGAAGAACATGAATGAAGAACTTAGCTCTAATTCAAGAACAATACTATAAATATAAGTAGAGAACAAGAACAAAATGGAACTAGAACTAGATTTATTCATACCAAGAACAGCCAAGATGTTCTTCTCCTCTTTACAACTTGAGGCTCTGCTCTAGATCTAAACTACAACTAAAAGGATAAACTAAAACTAGAGAGCTCTGGAGTTGTATTGCCTGGATGTAACTTGTGAAACTTGTATCTGAAAACTTGAAACTTGAAACTTCAGAGGAGAACATGGCTGCATTATATAGTGCCTAGAGGTCGGTTCGGGGACGAATATTCATGGTAACCTATGGAACCGCCTTTAGCACCGCCATAGGAACCGACATGCGAAAGATGGGCCCGAGAGGCGCCACCAGGGGGTCGGCCGCACCAGGGGGTCGGCCGCCCCCTGGAAACCGCCTTTCGCCACCGACTTTGTCTGGTGGGCTTTCTGATGGGTCTGGATCACTTCTATGTTGGTTATTGGGCCTGATTCGCGTCGTGGATTTGTCCTTCTTTACATGCTTCAACTTGGGCTATGCAAATACGCCTTGTTGATTGCGCATTTTCCCCAGTTTAGGGACCCAAACTTGTTGAGGGCCCGTGAATTTCTCAACTGACTTTGCAACCCAAATTTTCTTAGGCCTATTCTTGTTTGGTGGACCTAAGAACATGACTTGATCTTGCCCCTTGTATCTTTTCTAAGCATGTAGTGAGCATTGAAGGCAAAAGGTCTAGTATGCTTGGGCAAGGGTTGTGGTGGGGGCGTCTCACACTCATGAGCAAAGTGACCTTCTTGTCCACACTCAAAGCATCTTCTTGGCTTGGGCTTTGGCTTGTATTCATAATGTAGAGCTTTGGCTTCCTTCTCTTGAAAGGACTTGAAACCAATACCACCTTTGTCCATCTTCATGATGGTGCTCATTAGTAACTCACTTTGAAGATTGTGATCTCTTGTAAACTTGCTCAACCCAGTGGCAAGATGATTCTTTTCTATCTTGAGTCTCTTGTTTTCTTCTCTAAGCATCTCAACATCAAGTGCCATATCATAGTCTTCATTTACGGTCTCTATGAAAATTGTGTTGGTGGTTGATAATTTCTCAAGATCCTTCTTTAGCTTCTCATTCTCTTTCTTGATCTTGACATAGTCATCATAGTTTTCGGCCTCAACCACTTGCTTGCCTTTGCTACTAGAACCTTGCTCAATGCTCTCAACAATCAAGTCATCACATGATATGGCTACATCAATCTTCGCAACATTGTTAGGAGAATCATGTTGTTCATTGGATAAAAGCTCATTTGAAAGCACAAGATTATCATGATTGACCTTGAGAGTTGTATATTCATCTTTTAGCAAGCTATATCTAGTGTTGAGCTCTTTGTGTGTCCCCTCAAGTTTATCATGTTTTTCTTTAAGCTCTTTTAGAGAAGTTTTGAGCTCCTTGAGTTTGGATGACACAACTTCATTTTGATCTCTAAGCTCAACATTAGATTTTTCAAACATGTCACATTTAGCTAAAATAGATCCATTCTCATTTTCAAGCTCATCATTATTTGCTCTTGTCTTCCTAATGATTTTAGAGTATTTGTTTAGCAAGACAAGTTCATCATAAGAAGGTGGTTCATCATCACTATCACTATCACTACTATCAACATCACTTTGTACCTTCCGTTCACCCTTGGCCATAAGGCATAGGTGTGTAGATGATGATGACGGTGGTGACGGTGGAGGTAGTGAAGACCCAATCACAAGAGCGGCTACCTTCTCTTTTTCATCATCACTTTCTTCACTGGATGAGCCACTTGATGATTCAATATCTGTGAGCCAATCTCCAACAATATAAGCCTTGCCATTCTTCTTCTTGTGATATTCTTTCTTCTTGCCATCCTTCTTCTTGTATGGCTTGTTCTTCTTCTTTTCATCTTTATCACTTGAGTCATCTTTCTTGTCCTTGTCCTTTTTTTCTTTTTGTACTTGTCTTTCTTTGGTGGCCTGGGACAATTATGAGCTAGATGACCAAGGTCACCACTATTGTATCAATCCATTTGGGAGAGAGGCTTCCTCTTGCTACTAGTGAAAAACTTCTTCTTGTTGGAGTCAAACTTGACACCATTCTTGTTGAGCTTCTTTAGCATCTTGGTGGCCTTCTTCACCATAAGTGCAATGTTTGCATCATCACACTCATCTTCACTTGAGCTTGGAGTAGGAAGTCTAGCTTTGCCCTTCTTATTTTGACTAGCCTTGAAAGCCAAGTCTTTCTTCTTGTTGGAGGAAGAAGAGCCATCTCGTGGAGTGATGTGCATGTACATCTCATGTGCATTGATCTTCCCCAAGATTTGAGTTGGAGTAGCGGTGGAAAGATCACTTTGGTGAAGCACGGTGACAATATGCCCATATTTCTCAATGGGGGAGGACACACAAGATCTTTCTCACAACATCGGATGGTGACATTTGATTGAGTCCAAGTCCATTGAGTTCCTCTACAAGTACATTCAAGCTAGAGCACATTTCATTAGCATTTTCATGAGAAAGCATTTCAAATGAATTCATCTTTTTCATCACAAGATGATAGCATTCCTCACACTCACTCTTAGTTCCCTCATGGAGCGCACAAATATCCAACCATAGTGTTGGGTTATGAGGATGCTACACTAGCCGGAAAACAAAAATTTTGACCTCATAAACCAGGATCAACTGCTAGTTATAGATCACGGGATTACCACTAGACGCGCAGGTGCAGCGGAAGCGACTCGATGTAGTCGTACGCGTCGTAGCAGTGCCGTGCAGTTGCGAGGTCGTCCGTGCAGTTGCGACTCGATACAATTGCAATATCATCATCTCTATGATTACCTCTAGGGCATATTCCTAACACATAGAGCATGGCATTCTTGTGGTTCCAAACATGATTGAACACATCCTTGCCAAGGCCTCTAAAAAGGTTGTTTTTGGCCTTTGCAATCCACTTCTCGTTTTCTTGCTCATTGGGAGTAAGATTGTCGGGATCCTTAGCTTTTGGGAAGCCTTGAGTAGCGGCCCTAAGGCATTTAACATCTATGGCCTCAAGGTGTGCTTCCATGTGAACTTTTCCAATAAGGAAAGTCATCTCCCTCAAAGACGGGAGGGGGTCCATCCCCGTGGGACATCTTGCTCTAGGTGGTTAAGCCTAATTTGAGGAGCACGAGGCTCCGATACCAATTGAAAGGATCAAGATGCCCAAGAGGGGGGTGAATTGGGCTAATCTAAAATTTCTTGCAATAATTAAAACCTATACTTAGCCCATTTCACCCCAAGTGCCTTGTTGACGTTTACTAACGACATATTTTATACCGTCAACTTGTCTGAAAAATGGAGAAAAATACATGTTTTACATACATATGTATTTGATATTCACCTAGTTCCACATGTATTGGAAGATTTCTGTTTTGTAGGTTTAAGTGTGGAATTAGTGTAAAACTGGGGAAAATGCGCAATCAACAAGGCGTATTTGCATAGCCCAAGTTGAAGCATGTAAAGAAGGACAAATCCACGACGCGAATCAGGCCCAATAACCAACATAGAAGTGATCCAGACCCATCAGAAAGCCCACCAGACAAAGTCGGTGGCGAAAGGCGGTTTCCAGGGGGCGGCCGACCCCCTGGTGCGGCCGACCCCCCTGGTGGCGCCTCTCGGGCCCATCTTTCGCATGTCGGTTCCTATGGCGGTGCTAAAGGCGGTTCCATAGGTTACCATGAATATTCGTCCCCGAACCGACCTCTAGGCACTATATAATGCAGCCATGTTCTCCTCTGAAGTTTCAAGTTTCAAGTTTTCAGATACAAGTTTCACAAGTTACATCAGGCAATACAACTCCAGAGCTCTCTAGTTTTAGTTTATCCTTTTAGTTGTAGTTTAGATCTAGAGCAGAGCCTCAAGTTGTAAAGAGGAGAAGAACATCTTGGCTGTTCTTGGTATGAATAAATCTAGTTCTAGTTCCATTTTGTTCTTGTTCTCTACTTATATTTATAGTATTGTTCTTGAATTAGAGCTAAGTTCTTCATTCATGTTCTTCGTATTAGAACTAGTTCTTAGTTCAAGTATGTTGATCATGATGATTAGAACTCTAATCTTAATTAAACATATAATTAGTGTAGTCATGTTTAGACTACGTCTGGATGGTGGTTTATCAAGTCTTCGGGCTCGCATATGTTCTCAACCTGGGGGGACATATGTGGTTTTCGTGTATGCAAGTATGGTACTTGGTTACAAGGGAACGGGTAATTGCAGTTCGTACTCCACGGTAGTGGGGTAGGCGGCAGGTGGTGACAGCCCTGTTCGTCCCTCGTATTCCCCCACGTTCGGGTATGGTGTAGGAGTCTAAAGCGATGCGGGGAGCTGGCAGACCAGACCTTAGGCATTCTCCCGATCCATCTAGATGTTAATCTAACCATGTTTATATTAATTGTATGACTTGCTAGAATTCTTGACAATAACTGTAAAAGATTGTTCTAGTTAGGATATTCTTTTATTCAATTATCTTCCTTTAATCCCCGATAGAGATGCTCATATAAGCCTGTGTGAAACTTCATTATCCTTCATTTATCAATACTGAAACTTCACTATCCCCAATTTATCAATGCTTTATTTACCCCTGATGAACAATTGATTATTATGCTATATTATTAACATTGAGCTATCCAATATCCATGATTAGCTATTGCCTTCCCATGGGAAAATATAAATAACGATACCTGGAATACTCTAGGTGAAATGCTATAATGATAGATCTGTGCGCTTGCGGATTGAGCCTGAACTATCAGTGTATTTGTTAACATTATTATCTATGAATGGTTGAAATGCTACATTCATAGTGATGATGCTAATAAATACCAATAAACATTTCTAGCGCCGTTACCTAGGATGGGTCGTTATCTATCTTGGTAATGACGTTAAGAAATGCCAACATGCCTAACAGTGATTTCTATTCTACCGCACAAAGTTTTGCACCCTAGGTTCCAATCTCTATTCTACCATGGCAATTCTAGGAATGTAAATACACAAATGAAATTGCTTAAAAGTAAATGCACAAAGTAAAGTGAGGGTTAGGAACACGGCGTTGTTTTTTCGAGGTATCGGAGAGTCGCCACTCCCCACTAGTCCTCGTTGGCGCACCCACGCAAGGGTGTAGCTCCCCCTTGATCCGCGCAAGGACCAAGTGCTCTCTACGGGCTGATTCTTTATCTCTCTAACGCGGTGAATCGCCCACAACTACTCACAACATGAGTGTTTGGTCATCCACAACCTCCGCTGAATGATCACCAAGCTCCAAACCGCCACCAAGCCGTCTAGGTGATGGCGATCACCAAGAGTAACAAGCACAAACTCTCACTTGACCCAACCAAGCCTAATGAGAAGAGTGGATGCACACTTGCTACTCCCTTTGCGCTAATGAGGTCCTTAATCTTGCGATTATCAAATCTCAACACCTCACTAGGCTCTTGCTCTTTATTGCACTCCAAAGCCTTTCGTCAGCTGAACAAATGGGCAAAAGAGAGTCAATGCATGAGATGGAGGGGTAAATAAAGCATTGATAAATTGGGGATAGTGAAGTTTCAGTATTGATAAATGAAGGATAATGAAGTTTCACACAGGCTTATATGAGCATCTCTATCGGGGATTAAAGGAAGATAATTGAATAAAAGAATATCCTAACTAGAACAATCTTTTACAGTTATTGTCAAGAATTCTAGCAAGTCATACAATTAATATAAACATGGTTAGATTAACATCTAGATGGATCGGGAGAATGCCTAAGGTCTGGTCTGCCAGCTCCCCGCATCGCTTTAGACTCCTACACCATACCCGAACGTGGGGGAATACGAGGGACGAACAGGGCTGTCACCACCTGCCGCCTACCCCACTACCGTGGAGTACGAACTGCAATTACCCGTTCCCTTGTAACCAAGTACCATACTTGCATACACGAAAACCACATATGTCCCCCCAGGTGAGAACATATGCGAGCCCGAAGACTTGATAAACCACCATCCAGACGTTAGTCTAAACATGACTACACTAATTATATGTTTAATTAAGATTAGAGTTCTAATCATCATGATCAACATACTTGAACTAAGAACTAGTTCTAATACGAAGAACATGAATGAAGAACTTAGCTCTAATTCAAGAACAATACTATAAATATAAGTAGAGAACAAGAACAAAATGGAACTAGAACTAGATTTATTCATACCAAGAACAGCCAAGATGTTCTTCTCCTCTTTACAACTTGAGGCTCTGCTCTAGATCTAAACTACAACTAAAAGGATAAACTAAAACTAGAGAGCTCTGGAGTTGTATTGCCTGGATGTAACTTGTGAAACTTGTATCTGAAAACTTGAAACTTGAAACTTCAGAGGAGAACATGGCTGCATTATATAGTGCCTAGAGGTCGGTTCGGGGACGAATATTCATGGTAACCTATGGAACCGCCTTTAGCACCGCCATAGGAACCGACATGCGAAAGATGGGCCCGAGAGGCGCCACCAGGGGGTCGGCCGCACCAGGGGGTCGGCCGCCCCCTGGAAACCGCCTTTCGCCACCGACTTTGTCTGGTGGGCTTTCTGATGGGTCTGGATCACTTCTATGTTGGTTATTGGGCCTGATTCGCGTCGTGGATTTGTCCTTCTTTACATGCTTCAACTTGGGCTATGCAAATACGCCTTGTTGATTGCGCATTTTCCCCAGTTTTACACTAATTCCACACTTAAACCTACAAAACAGAAATCTTCCAATACATGTGGAACTAGGTGAATATCAAATACATATGTATGTAAAACATGTATTTTTCTCCATTTTTCAGACAAGTTGACGGTATAAAATATGTCGTTAGTAAACGTCAACAAGGCACTTGGGGTGAAATGGGCTAAGTATAGGTTTTAATTATTGCAAGAAATTTTAGATTAGCCCAATTCACCCCCCTCTTGGGCATCTTGATCCTTTCAATTGGTATCGGAGCCTCGTGCTCCTCAAATTAGGCTTAACCACCTAGAGCAAGATGTCCCACGGGGATGGACCCCCTCCCGTCTTTGAGGGAGATGACTTTCCTTATTGGAAAGTTCACATGGAAGCACACCTTGAGGCCATAGATGTTAAATGCCTTAGGGCCGCTACTCAAGGCTTCCCAAAAGCTAAGGATCCCGACAATCTTACTCCCAATGAGCAAGAAAACGAGAAGTGGATTGCAAAGGCCAAAAACAACCTTTTTAGAGGCCTTGGCAAGGATGTGTTCAATCATGTTTGGAACCACAAGAATGCCCATGCTCTATGTGTTAGGAATATGCCCTAGAGGTAATCATAGAGATGATGATATTGCAATTGTATCGAGTCGCAACTGCACGGACGACCTCGCAACTGCACGGCACTGCTACGACGCGTACGACTACATCGAGTCGCTTCCGCTGCACCTGCGCGTCTAGTGGTAATCCCGTGATCTATAACTAGCAGTTGATCCTGGTTTATGAGGTCAAAATTTTTGTTTTCCGGCTAGTGTAGCATCCTCATAACCCAACACTATGGTTGGATATTTGTGCGCTCCATGAGGGAACTAAGAGTGAGTGTGAGGAATGCTATCATCTTGTGATGAAAAAGATGAATTCATTTGAAATGCTTTCTCATGAAAATGCTAATGAAATGTGCTCTAGCTTGAATGTACTTGTAGAGGAACTCAATGGACTTGGACTCAATCAAATGTCACCATCCGATGTGTGAGAAAGATCTTGTGTGTCCTCCCCATTGAGAAATATGGGCATATTGTCACCGTGCTTCACCAAAGTGATCTTTCCACCGCTACTCCAACTCAAATCTTGGGGAAGATCAATGCACATGAGATGTACATGCACATCACTCCACGAGATGGCTCTTCTTCCTCCAACAAGAAGAAGACTTGGCTTTCAAGGCTAGTCAAAATAAGAAGGGCAAAGCTAGACTTCCTACTCCAAGCTCAAGTGAAGATGAGTGTGATGATGCAAACATTGCACTTATGGTGAAGAAGGCCACCAAGATGCTAAAGAAGCTCAACAAGAATGGTGTCAAGTTTGACTCCAACAAGAAGAAGTTTTTCACTAGTAGCAAGAGGAAGCCTCTCTCCCAAATGGATTGATACAATAGTGGTGACCTTGGTCATCTAGCTCATAATTGTCCCAGGCCACCAAAGAAAGACAAGTACAAAAAGAAAAAAAGGACAAGGACAAGAAAGATGACTCAAGTGATAAAGATGAAAAGAAGAAGAACAAGCCATACAAGAAGAAGGATGGCAAGAAGAAAGAATATCACAAGAAGAAGAATGGCAAGGCTTATATTGTTGGAGATTGGCTCACAGATATTGAATCATCAAGTGGCTCATCCAGTGAAGAAAGTGATGATGAAAAAGAGAAGGTAGCCGCTCTTGTGATTGGGTCTTCACTACCTCCACCGTCACCACCGTCATCATCATCTACACACCTATGCCTTATGGCCAAGGGTGAACGGAAGGTACAAAGTGATGTTGATAGTAGTGATAGTGATAGTGATGATGAACCACCTTCTTATGATGAACTTGTCTTGCTAAACAAATACTCTAAAATCATTAGGAAGACAAGAGCAAATAATGATGAGCTTGAAAATGAGAATGGATCTATTTTAGCTAAATGTGACATGTTTGAAAAATCTAATGTTGAGCTTAGAGATCAAAATGAAGTTGTGTCATCCAAACTCAAGGAGCTCAAACTTCTCTAAAAGAGCTTAAAGAAAAACATGATAAACTTGAGGGGACACACAAAGAGCTCAACACTAGATATAGCTTGCTAAAAGATGAATATACAACTCTCAAGGTCAATCATGATAATCTTGTGCTTTCAAATGAGCTTTTATCCAATGAACAACATGATTCTCCTAACAATGTTGCGAAGATTGATGTAGCCATATCATGTGATGACTTGATTGTTGAGAGCATTGAGCAAGGTTCTAGTAGCAAAGGCAAGCAAGTGGTTGAGGCCGAAAACTATGATGACTATGTCAAGATCAAGAAAGAGAATGAGAAGCTAAAGAAGGATCTTGAGAAATTATCAACCACCAACACAATTTTCATAGAGACCGTAAATGAAGACTATGATATGGCACTTGATGTTGAGATGCTTAGAGAAGAAACAAGAGACTCAAGATAGAAAAGAATCATCTTGCCACTGGGTTGAGCAAGTTTACAAGAGATCACAATCTTCAAAGTGAGTTACTAATGAGCACCATCATGAAGATGGACAAAGGTGGTATTGGTTTCAAGTCCTTTCAAGAGAAGGAAGCCAAAGCTCTACATTATGAATACAAGCCAAAGCCCAAGCCAAGAAGATGCTTTGAGTGTGGACAAGAAGGTCACTTTGCTCATGAGTGTGAGACGCCCCCACCACAACCCTTGCCCAAGCATACTAGACCTTTTGCCTTCAATGCTCACTACATGCTTAGAAAAGATACAAGGGGCAAGATCAAGTCATGTTCTTAGGTCCACCAAACAAGAATAGGCCTAAGAAAATTTGGGTTGCAAAGTCAGTTGAGAAATTCACGGGCCCTCAACAAGTTTGGGTCCCTAAACAACAAGCTTGATCTCTTGTGTGTGTAGGTGAACTACAAGACTGGTGGACGTCATTGGGTTATTGATAGTGGTTGCACTCAACATATGACTGGTGATCCTCGTATGTTCACCTCACTAGATGAAGATGTGGATGATCAAGAAAGAATTACATTTGGTGACAACTAAAAGGGCAAAGTAAAAGGGTTGGGCAAAGTTTCAATATCCAATGACCACTCAATTTCAAATGTGTTGTATGTTGCCTCATTGAGCTTCAATTTGCTATCCGTTGGTCAATTGTGTGATCTTGGCTTTCAATGCTTATTCACCGAGAAGGAAGTGGTTGTGCCAAAGAAGGATGGTGATCAAGTCATATTCAAAGGATTTAGTACAACAATTTCTATCTAGTGGATTTCACCTCCGATGATGCTAACTTGAAGACATGCCTATTCACCAAAACATCACTTGGGTGGCTATGGCATAGAAGACTTGCACATGTTGGAATGAGCTCACTCAAGAAGCTAATGAAGAATGATTTGGTGAGAGGGTTGAAGGATGTGAAGTTTGAGAAGGACAAGCTTTGTAGTGCATGTCAAGCCGGCAAGCAAGTTGCTAACACTCATCCAACCAAAGCATACATGTCAACAACAAGAGTTCTAGAGCTACTTCACATGGATTTATTTGGACCAACTACTTACAAGAGCTTGAGTGGAAATCTATTTTGTCTTGTGATAGTTGATGACTACTCTAGATACACTTGGGTATTCTTCCTTCATGACAAATCCAAAGTGGTGGCATGTTTCAAGAAGTTTGCCAAGAGAGCACAAAATGAATTTGAAGCGAAGCTCAAGAAGATAAGAAGTGACAATGGGAAAGAGTTTGACAACACAAATATTGAAGAGTATTGTGATGAATTTGGGATCAAGCATGAGGTCTCCGCAACTTATACTCCCCCAACAAAATGGTGTAGTAGAGAGAAAGAACCGGACTTTGATCACCCTTTCAAGAACTATGCTTGATGAGTATAATACACCGGAGAAATTTTGGGCCGAAGCTATCAACACCGCTTGCTATGCATCCAACTGCCTGTTTCTCCAAAGGCATCTAAAGAAGACCCCTTTGAGTTGATCAATGGGAAGAAGCCGGATATCTCTTTCTTCCGGGTGTGAAGTAACAACACCAAGGGAAGTTTCAAAGACATTGTGACATTGGCTTTCTTGTTGGTTACTCATTGAAGTCCAAAGCATATCGAGTATTCAACCATGCCACTAGCTTGGTAGAAGAAACATATGATGTGGAGTTCGATGAATCTAACGGCTCCCAAGGAGCACATGAGAATCTTGATGATGTAGGTGATGAACCATTGAGGGAGGCCATGAAGAACATGTTGGTTGGAGCCATCAAGCCAAAAGATGATGAAGACGACGCGTAAGTGATTGATATGCCTTCTTCATCAAGTGTGCCACAAGGTGATGATAAAGATGGGAGAGAAGCAAATAAAGATACATATGTCTCCCAAGATCAAATGGTGGCACAAGCTCAAGATGTTGATGCTCCACAACGCCCTCCCCAAGTGGTCGATAGAAGAAATTTGCCTCTACTTCAAGCACATCCACAAGATCTCATCATAGGTAGTCCTTCAAGGGGTGTAATGACTCGCTCTCAAAAGCTTGCTTCATTTATTGAACATCACTCTTTTGTCTCTTGCTTTGAACCCACTAGTATAGATGAAGCTCTTCAAGATCCGAATTGGGTGAATGCCAAATGCACGAAGAATTGAACAACTTCACCTGCAATCAAGTATGGACACTTGTAGAGCAACCTCAAAATGCAAGAGTTATTGGAACAAAGTGGGTGTTCCGCAACAAGCAAGATGATCAAGGCGTTGTTGTGAGGAACAAGGCAAGACTAGTGGCAAAGGGGTTCTCTCAAATTGAAGGTTTGGATTATGGAGAGACCTTTGCACCGGTTAGCAAGAATTGAAGCCATTCGTATCCTCCTAGCATATGCATCTAACCATAACATGAAGTTATATCAAATGGATGTTAAAAGTGCATTTTTAAATGGCTTCATAAATGAACTAGTCTATGTTGATCAACCTCCCGGGTTTGAAGACCCTAGATATCCTAATCATGTTTATAGGTTGTCCAAGGCGCTATACGGGCTAAAGCAAGCTCCAAGGGCTTGGTATGAGCGCCTTTGGGATTTCCTTATTGAGAAGGGCTTCACCACTAGAAAGGTGGACACCATACTATTCACCAAGAAGCTTCATGGGGAGATCTTCATTTGTCAAGTATATGTTGATGATATCATATTTGGCTCAACAAATGAAGACTATTGCAAAGAATTTGGTGAATTGATGTTAAAGGAGTTCGAGATGTCCATGATTGGAGAGCTTACATTCTTTCTTGGTTTTCAAGTCAAGCAAATGAGAGAAGGGACTTTCATCTCTTAAGAAAAGTATACCAAGGATCTTCTCAAGAGGTTCAATATGGATGAATGTAAGCCAATCAAGACACCCATGGCATCTAATGGGCCTCTCGACCTAGATGAGGGAGGTAAATCGGTTGATCAAACTCTCTACCATTCTATGATTGGTAGTTTGCTTTACTTGACCGCATCTAGGCCCGACATCATGTTTAGTGTGTATGTGTGCTAGATTTCAAGCCAATCCTAAGGAAGTTCACTTAGTTGTCGTTAAAAGAATCCTTAGGTATCTCAACCACACACCAAGCATTGGCCTTTGGTATCCCAAAGGAGCTAGTTTTACACTTGTGGGCTATTCCAATTCGGATTATGTCGGTTACAAAATTGATAGAAAAAGCACATCCGGAGTGTGCCATTTGTTTGGTACATCACTAGTGTCTTGGACCTCAAAGAAGCAAAATAGTGTTGCCTTGTCCACCGCCGAGGCGGAGTACATCGCCGCGGGTGCTTGTTGTGCCCAAATCCTTTATATGAAGCAAACCCTTCTAGACTGTGGTGTAGTTCTAAAAAAGGTGCCACTTTTATGTGATAATGAGAGTGCCGTAAAACTTGTTAATAATCCCGTACAGCACTCTCGCACCAAGCACATTGATATCCGTCATCACTTTCTTAGAGATCATGTTGCTAAGAATGATATATCTTTAGAAGGTGTAAGGACAGAGATCAATTGGCAGATATCTTCACAAAACCACTAGATGAGGCACGGTTTGTAAGTTGAGGAATGAGCTCAATGTTCTTGATCTAAGTAACTTCACTAAAAAATGAGCTTGTGTTGTCCCTTGCATTGCATTGTAATGTAAAACATGTTTAATTTTTAGCATTGCATTTAGGGCTTGTCTAACCATGGTTAAGATAACTGCCCAAAAGCGTGTGAAGAAGCTTAACCTTGGATCAAACGTGACAAGCAAATAGATTTAATTTGAAGTATTGCATTGCATATGCATGTGTGTTGCATTGTCGTTTCTTTTCGGTTAAGTTTTGAGCATCCGCCGTGTTCGTCCACCAATAGGGGGAGCATTTGACACTCTAAATGGTTATGACCCCTATTTGGTGGCCACATGATGTCTCCTTGCTCTTTATTGCCTATTTTTCTTAAAAATTAAATTAAGCCTATGGCAAATTATTTTTGAAAATGAGAATTTGAGTGAGGATGACTCATACTAGTCCCGACTAGTGTTTAATTGCTTCTCTTGTGGTCTGGACTAAGTTGGGTGTTGGTTCGACGAAGACGAAATTCAATTTGGAGTCAGAGATGCATCGGACAGGTCATCGGACCGTGAACAGTACCAGTCCGGTGACCATAAAAGTTTGGTTTTTCTTCGCAGTCACCTTGTTGTCCGGTGAGCACCGAACATGAGAGGGTGGTGCACCGGACATGTCACCACCTTGGTCACTGCCTCGTGCACAGTATATGTCCGGTGACCAGCGA
>JAHUYU010002135.1:0-19585 GCA_030439765.1 Tripidium arundinaceum | reverse complement strand
GATAAAAAAAATATCAAAATACGCCTATCGCTATGCATATATGCAAGATGGTCCGCGAAGCAAAAACTAGGTACAGTACGTAGCAAACTCTTCTACAGTTCTACTAGTAGGAATCCCTCAGTCATCATGCAATGTACCATGTAGTAGTACATAACAATGTACGTACGTCTAGCTAGTTTGCACTGTAGTACTACTACGTACAGGTACGAGTGCTTTAGAAATTGCAGTATCTAACGTGCAGTAACAGTAGTAGTACTAGACTACTAGTAGTATAGTAGGAGTGTCGCGTGCATGGCCATGGGTACCCGCGCGCCTGCTGCTCTGCACCTTGCATGTGCACGCACCGACGCACGGCACCCCTCCCCGCTCCCGCATGCGTGCTTCCCGCGTGCGCTGCCATGCATGCGTGCATGCTAAAGCTGCCGCGCCGCCTAGGCGTCCGGCGTCTGTCTCCCCTCTTGCTTTTGGTCTCTTTGCTAGCCGCGCCACGCACGCGCACGCCTCCAGCCCAGATCTGGAGCGTCCATCTCGGATCCGACGCCACGTGTCGCCGGCTGGTGCGGCAGCCGGGGCAAGAGAAGCAGGTGAGGTGACGCCACGTCCCGATCCCGGGCAGAGACGGTGAACACTACAGTGAAAGAAGCCCACAGGTCACGTAGAAAGGATGGGCTGGTCTGCCCCCCCCCCCCCCTCCCTTTCGTCTCGACGGTCCGTCCATGGCAGTGGCAGCCCAGCCCAGCCCATACATACACGCAAATTATTGGTGGGGAATGTGCAGGCACAGCGAATGCCTGACAGACGGTTGCGTGATCCGAGTTCCGACACTGTTTGCCAACAGTTGCGCCCGTGTCTGCTACAGCTTTGCTTCTCCCGGTCGGCCGGTCCCTTCTGCTGCCCTTACCCTTTCTCAAGCATGCCAGTTTCCTACCCTACCCTTCGCCTGGCATGCTCAACTGCTGTGCATTACTGTACAAACTTAAGGCCCGTTCTAACTTCTCTGACTGTTTACGCACTGTTTATAAAATCTCTTTTTCTCTCTCCGGCTCTGTGAGAGTAGGAGAGAAAAAAGAGCTCATGTGAACAGTGTGTGCGTTAGAGAAGCTAAAACCGGTGGAAGCTGTACCAAACGGAGTACAATGCATGCATACACTGTGCTATATTATTACTTTCATTTGGCTCAGGTTTCATCCTACAAATAAATCCTGCATCTAGAGATGCAAGTTCATTGTTCACAGACAATTTCAATGGCTTATTATTCTTTAGAGTTCCTATGGAACACAGGAAAAGGGAAAATATGCAAATAGAAAAAACATAGAAATATTGGTCCTGTTCTTTCGCACTTATCAGTCATACTCCAGCTTATTCTCTCTCACAGAACACTGCTAAATCAGCCAAAATCAGCCGTAAAACGTATCAGCCAAACAACCCAATTGTAGAGTTGTAGATACAAAACAGAGGATTAAAAACTATAAGAATTTTGATGGAAAAAAACTGTAAGAATTTTGATGGAATGGCCATTTGGATAGGTCATGAGAAAATCATGGGAATCCTAAAAGATTTTTAGCCATAATGAAGTTGTTTTATGTTCACTAGCAGATCAGACATGGCTAAAACATTTCTTCTAGATACAAGGACCGCCATTACCTAGTAGCAGCAGCATTGAGTTTCTCGCTCTTTGTGCATAGGAATTTTACCAAAAGCTCTGACTGGATGCTACAAATTCTATGGAATTGGCATGCAAAGGAGTAAATCCTTTATAAACAGTATTCCTGCAAAAATCCTTCACAAAACCTGCAATCCAAAAGAGCCCTTATTAGGACATATGCACACAAGAGAGCGTCACTGCCCATTCAACTTCTTATTACAGCACAGCGGTAACGAAAATCATGCGAATTTACAGATAGAATCCGTGTTGATTTATAGAGAACAGTCTATTCAGACAAACACTAGCACTGGCTTCCATATGAACATAGCCATGCCTGCTACCTGAGCTCCTCGATCCAACGCACAGATTAAAAAGAAAGTCAGTATTGTGAAGACCAATCGGCAGCGCTGCCGACCCTTGGAATGCCGGTCTCCTTCTTGGCGCTTGCATCGACCGTGTACGTCGTACCGCACACCTCGCCCTTGCTGTCCACCCTCGGCACCGGCTTCACCTCGTTCATCGGGTACTCGTAGCTCTTCAGCCCTCCGGACGTCGTGAAGAAGAAGCCTGATGCAGTGCAGCCATCGAGCGACAGGTGTCAGTGGCGAGAACGGAGTGCAGAGTGACAAGAAACATTTCTGCTCGTTTGGTTATGCTTACCTTTGGGGAACGGGGCAGAGGATTTGCCACAGGCATTCTTCACGAGATCAGCGTCGTCAGAGACCACAAGACGGCCATCGGTATCGACGCCCCAGTAGAATGGGACGTTGCCATCCGAATCCTGTAATGAGGTCATGAACACGAACTATCATCAGTTGCCTATCAATACCGGCGATACCATTGTCCATCGTAACCAATGATCAAATTGATCATGAATAAATGAACAATGCACAGCTGTATCTGTTCTTTAAATGTAGGATGCTGACATGAAGATGTTGGACAGAAGCATCAAACATTGACAAATGTCACGTAGATGATCATGATCACGAACAGACTAGGCTGGGTTTTATAGAAATACAGGCCTCTTTTTTTCTACTAAAACAAATGTAACAGCACCAGACGGGTGTCATAATCCCAATTAGCAGGAATTTGATGCTAGTGATCCTGCACAAGCACTCTGCATAAGCACTCAATGATTCAATAGTCTACTGAAAAATGGCATTGCCACAGCAACCTGAAGCAAAACCTTGAACTGTATATGTGTGATTCCAATTTTATGTGGATCCCAAGACGAATTGAGTTTTCATCCACATTGTGTACTAGTTCAACATAGAGCAACCAGAATACCACTAGGCACAATCTTTTTTGAAAAGAATACCACCATTGACTAATTTATTGATAAAATGTCTGCTCATAAGATGTGAAAAGCGACAAGAGCCCAAAAAAAAGGCTACAATATAGGAGTAGATCACTTACAGCAGCCATGAAGACCGACTTAGTCGAGCAATCATCAGATCAGACCCGTTTCCTTGTTAGTTTATTCTTATCAAATATCAACTCTGTCAGGCCCTGACTGAACTGCAGTTGCATTAGCCTAACGTGGTCAGCGCCTCAGCGGTATATGTCGTACCTCGTTCTCAACCAAATCGTTTGTGGTTGCAGGTTGTTTGGAGCGGTGGATGACATATTCTGCATGTTCCAGGGCACAATTGTGAACGTTGCTGTCCTCAAGCAGCAATATGGATTAAGTAAAGGCGCTAATGAGGTCAACATCATCATTGAGGCTTACAGGACCTTGAGGGACAGGGGTCCTTATCCTGCAGATCAAGTTGTGAGAGACATAAGTGGAAAATTTGCATTTGTTCTGTACGATTGCTCGACTAAGTCGGTCTTCATGGCTGCTGTAAGTGATCTACTCCTATATTGTAGCCTTTTTTTTGGGCTCTTGTCGCTTTTCACATCTTATGAGCAGACATTTTATCAATAAATTAGTCAATGGTGGTATTCTTTTCAAAAAAGATTGTGCCTAGTGGTATTCTGGTTGCTCTATGTTGAACTAGTACACAATGTGGATGAAAACTCAATTCGTCTTGGGATCCACATAAAATTGGAATCACACATATACAGTTCAAGGTTTTGCTTCAGGTTGCTGTGGCAATGCCATTTTTCAGTAGACTATTGAATCATTGAGTGCTTATGCAGAGTGCTTGTGCAGGATCACTAGCATCAAATTCCTGCTAATTGGGATTATGACACCCGTCTGGTGCTGTTACATTTGTTTTAGTAGAAAAAAAGAGGCCTGTATTTCTATAAAACCCAGCCTAGTCTGTTCGTGATCATGATCATCTACGTGACATTTGTCAATGTTTGATGCTTCTGTCCAACATCTTCATGTCAGCATCCTACATTTAAAGAACAGATACAGCTGTGCATTGTTCATTTATTCATGATCAATTTGATCATTGGTTACGATGGACAATGGTATCGCCGGTATTGATAGGCAACTGATGATAGTTCGTGTTCATGACCTCATTACAGGATTCGGATGGCAACGTCCCATTCTACTGGGGCGTCGATACCGATGGCCGTCTTGTGGTCTCTGACGACGCTGATCTCGTGAAGAATGCCTGTGGCAAATCCTCTGCCCCGTTCCCCAAAGGTAAGCATAACCAAACGAGCAGAAATGTTTCTTGTCACTCTGCACTCCGTTCTCGCCACTGACACCTGTCGCTCGATGGCTGCACTGCATCAGGCTTCTTCTTCACGACGTCCGGAGGGCTGAAGAGCTACGAGTACCCGATGAACGAGGTGAAGCCGGTGCCGAGGGTGGACAGCAAGGGCGAGGTGTGCGGTACGACGTACACGGTCGATGCAAGCGCCAAGAAGGAGACCGGCATTCCAAGGGTCGGCAGCGCTGCCGATTGGTCTTCACAATACTGACTTTCTTTTTAATCTGTGCGTTGGATCGAGGAGCTCAGGTAGCAGGCATGGCTATGTTCATATGGAAGCCAGTGCTAGTGTTTGTCTGAATAGACTGTTCTCTATAAATCAACACGGATTCTATCTGTAAATTCGCATGATTTTCGTTACCGCTGTGCTGTAATAAGAAGTTGAATGGGCAGTGACGCTCTCTTGTGTGCATATGTCCTAATAAGGGCTCTTTTGGATTGCAGGTTTTGTGAAGGATTTTTGCAGGAATACTGTTTATAAAGGATTTACTCCTTTGCATGCCAATTCCATAGAATTTGTAGCATCCAGTCAGAGCTTTTGGTAAAATTCCTATGCACAAAGAGCGAGAAACTCAATGCTGCTGCTACTAGGTAATGGCGGTCCTTGTATCTAGAAGAAATGTTTTAGCCATGTCTGATCTGCTAGTGAACATAAAACAACTTCATTATGGCTAAAAATCTTTTAGGATTCCCATGATTTTCTCATGACCTATCCAAATGGCCATTCCATCAAAATTCTTACAGTTTTTTTCCATCAAAATTCTTATAGTTTTTAATCCTCTGTTTTGTATCTACACTAAAGAATTAACGCTATACAATTTATACCACTTGAGTTTCTCGTTCTTCAATATATACCATCTTCTCAACTTTCACCATTTGAGGGCTTTCAACGCTTTATTGCTTTGAGCTAAACCACCTTGACCATTTGAATTTCTCGGACCATTATTTGAGCCAAACCACCTGGAGCTATATACACAATTTGAATTTCTCGGACCATTTGATCAAAACTACACTTCCCATCCAAAAGTCACATTTCTAGATAATTCAACAATAATTTGATCCTCCACAATAACATGTCTTTGCAAAGCTTAATTAATTGGCACCTCGACTCAGTACAATTGCTCTTTTCTTCACACTAAACATGACCTCGGCGCGGGTAGCCACCTGAGTCATAACTTGCGAGTGCTCCTAACAACTACAAAAAGAGCTATAACCATTGGATGAGGTGAATCAACGGGCCAAAATCCAAGTGCTCGCCAGAGTCCTAACAACTAAAAAAAGAACGAATATTTGATCAATTTGCGCTGCTTATCAGAGCGGCAGATAAAAATATCAAAATACGCCTATCGCTATGCATATATGCAAGATGGTCCGCGAAGCAAAAACTAGGTACAGTACGTAGCAAACTCTTCTACAGTTCTACTAGTAGGAATCCCTCAGTCATCATGCAATGTACCATGTAGTAGTACATAACAATGTACGTACGTCTAGCTAGTTTGCACTGTAGTACTACTACGTACAGGTACGAGTGCTTTAGAAATTGCAGTATCTAACGTGCAGTAACAGTAGTAGTACTAGACTACTAGTAGTATAGTAGGAGTGTCGCGTGCATGGCCATGGGTACCCGCGCGCCTGCTGCTCTGCACCTTGCATGTGCACGCACCGACGCACGGCACCCCTCCCCGCTCCCGCATGCGTGCTTCCCGCGTGCGCTGCCATGCATGCGTGCATGCTAAAGCTGCCGCGCCGCCTAGGCGTCCGGCGTCTGTCTCCCCTCTTGCTTTTGGTCTCTTTGCTAGCCGCGCCACGCACGCGCACGCCTCCAGCCCAGATCTGGAGCGTCCATCTCGGATCCGACGCCACGTGTCGCCGGCTGGTGCGGCAGCCGGGGGCAAGAGAAGCAGGTGAGGTGACGCCACGTCCCGATCCCGGGCAGAGACGGTGAACACTACAGTGAAAGAAGCCCACAGGTCACGTAGAAAGGATGGGCTGGTCTGCCCCCCCCCCCCCTCCCTTTCGTCTCGACGGTCCGTCCATGGCAGTGGCAGCCCAGCCCAGCCCATACATACACGCAAATTATTGGTGGGGAATGTGCAGGCACAGCGAATGCCTGACAGACGGTTGCGTGATCCGAGTTCCGACACTGTTTGCCAACAGTTGCGCCCGTGTCTGCTACAGCTTTGCTTCTCCCGGTCGGCCGGTCCCTTCTGCTGCCCTTACCCTTTCTCAAGCATGCCAGTTTCCTACCCTACCCTTCGCCTGGCATGCTCAACTGCTGTGCATTACTGTACAAACTTAAGGCCCGTTCTAACTTCTCTGACTGTTTACGCACTGTTTATAAAATCTCTTTTTCTCTCTCCGGCTCTGTGAGAGTAGGAGAGAAAAAAGAGCTCATGTGAACAGTGTGTGCGTTAGAGAAGCTAAAACCGGTGGAAGCTGTACCAAACGGAGTACAATGCATGCATACACTGTGCTATATTATTACTTTCATTTGGCTCAGGTTTCATCCTACAAATAAATCCTGCATCTAGAGATGCAAGTTCATTGTTCACAGACAATTTCAATGGCTTATTATTCTTTAGAGTTCCTATGGAACACAGGAAAAGGGAAAATATGCAAATAGAAAAAACATAGAAATATTGGTCCTGTTCTTTCGCACTTATCAGTCATACTCCAGCTTATTCTCTCTCACAGAACACTGCTAAATCAGCCAAAATCAGCCGTAAAACGTATCAGCCAAACAACCCAATTGTAGAGTTGTAGATACAAAACAGAGGATTAAAAACTATAAGAATTTTGATGGAAAAAAACTGTAAGAATTTTGATGGAATGGCCATTTGGATAGGTCATGAGAAAATCATGGGAATCCTAAAAGATTTTTAGCCATAATGAAGTTGTTTTATGTTCACTAGCAGATCAGACATGGCTAAAACATTTCTTCTAGATACAAGGACCGCCATTACCTAGTAGCAGCAGCATTGAGTTTCTCGCTCTTTGTGCATAGGAATTTTACCAAAAGCTCTGACTGGATGCTACAAATTCTATGGAATTGGCATGCAAAGGAGTAAATCCTTTATAAACAGTATTCCTGCAAAAATCCTTCACAAAACCTGCAATCCAAAAGAGCCCTTATTAGGACATATGCACACAAGAGAGCGTCACTGCCCATTCAACTTCTTATTACAGCACAGCGGTAACGAAAATCATGCGAATTTACAGATAGAATCCGTGTTGATTTATAGAGAACAGTCTATTCAGACAAACACTAGCACTGGCTTCCATATGAACATAGCCATGCCTGCTACCTGAGCTCCTCGATCCAACGCACAGATTAAAAAGAAAGTCAGTATTGTGAAGACCAATCGGCAGCGCTGCCGACCCTTGGAATGCCGGTCTCCTTCTTGGCGCTTGCATCGACCGTGTACGTCGTACCGCACACCTCGCCCTTGCTGTCCACCCTCGGCACCGGCTTCACCTCGTTCATCGGGTACTCGTAGCTCTTCAGCCCTCCGGACGTCGTGAAGAAGAAGCCTGATGCAGTGCAGCCATCGAGCGACAGGTGTCAGTGGCGAGAACGGAGTGCAGAGTGACAAGAAACATTTCTGCTCGTTTGGTTATGCTTACCTTTGGGGAACGGGGCAGAGGATTTGCCACAGGCATTCTTCACGAGATCAGCGTCGTCAGAGACCACAAGACGGCCATCGGTATCGACGCCCCAGTAGAATGGGACGTTGCCATCCGAATCCTGTAATGAGGTCATGAACACGAACTATCATCAGTTGCCTATCAATACCGGCGATACCATTGTCCATCGTAACCAATGATCAAATTGATCATGAATAAATGAACAATGCACAGCTGTATCTGTTCTTTAAATGTAGGATGCTGACATGAAGATGTTGGACAGAAGCATCAAACATTGACAAATGTCACGTAGATGATCATGATCACGAACAGACTAGGCTGGGTTTTATAGAAATACAGGCCTCTTTTTTTCTACTAAAACAAATGTAACAGCACCAGACGGGTGTCATAATCCCAATTAGCAGGAATTTGATGCTAGTGATCCTGCACAAGCACTCTGCATAAGCACTCAATGATTCAATAGTCTACTGAAAAATGGCATTGCCACAGCAACCTGAAGCAAAACCTTGAACTGTATATGTGTGATTCCAATTTTATGTGGATCCCAAGACGAATTGAGTTTTCATCCACATTGTGTACTAGTTCAACATAGAGCAACCAGAATACCACTAGGCACAATCTTTTTTGAAAAGAATACCACCATTGACTAATTTATTGATAAAATGTCTGCTCATAAGATGTGAAAAGCGACAAGAGCCCAAAAAAAAGGCTACAATATAGGAGTAGATCACTTACAGCAGCCATGAAGACCGACTTAGTCGAGCAATCGTACAGAACAAATGCAAATTTTCCACTTATGTCTCTCACAACTTGATCTGCAGGATAAGGACCCCTGTCCCTCAAGGTCCTGTAAGCCTCAATGATGATGTTGACCTCATTAGCGCCTTTACTTAATCCATATTGCTGCTTGAGGACAGCAACGTTCACAATTGTGCCCTGGAACATGCAGAATATGTCATCCACCGCTCCAAACAACCTGCAACCACAAACGATTTGGTTGAGAACGAGGTACGACATATACCGCTGAGGCGCTGACCACGTTAGGCTAATGCAACTGCAGTTCAGTCAGGGCCTGACAGAGTTGATATTTGATAAGAATAAACTAACAAGGAAACGGGTCTGATCTGATGATTGCTCGACTAAGTCGGTCTTCATGGCTGCTGTAAGTGATCTACTCCTATATTGTAGCCTTTTTTTTGGGCTCTTGTCGCTTTTCACATCTTATGAGCAGACATTTTATCAATAAATTAGTCAATGGTGGTATTCTTTTCAAAAAAGATTGTGCCTAGTGGTATTCTGGTTGCTCTATGTTGAACTAGTACACAATGTGGATGAAAACTCAATTCGTCTTGGGATCCACATAAAATTGGAATCACACATATACAGTTCAAGGTTTTGCTTCAGGTTGCTGTGGCAATGCCATTTTTCAGTAGACTATTGAATCATTGAGTGCTTATGCAGAGTGCTTGTGCAGGATCACTAGCATCAAATTCCTGCTAATTGGGATTATGACACCCGTCTGGTGCTGTTACATTTGTTTTTTTAGTAGAAAAAAAGAGGCCTGTATTTCTATAAAACCCAGCCTAGTCTGTTCGTGATCATGATCATCTACGTGACATTTGTCAATGTTTGATGCTTCTGTCCAACATCTTCATGTCAGCATCCTACATTTAAAGAACAGATACAGCTGTGCATTGTTCATTTATTCATGATCAATTTGATCATTGGTTACGATGGACAATGGTATCGCCGGTATTGATAGGCAACTGATGATAGTTCGTGTTCATGACCTCATTACAGGATTCGGATGGCAACGTCCCATTCTACTGGGGCGTCGATACCGATGGCCGTCTTGTGGTCTCTGACGACGCTGATCTCGTGAAGAATGCCTGTGGCAAATCCTCTGCCCCGTTCCCCAAAGGTAAGCATAACCAAACGAGCAGAAATGTTTCTTGTCACTCTGCACTCCGTTCTCGCCACTGACACCTGTCGCTCGATGGCTGCACTGCATCAGGCTTCTTCTTCACGACGTCCGGAGGGCTGAAGAGCTACGAGTACCCGATGAACGAGGTGAAGCCGGTGCCGAGGGTGGACAGCAAGGGCGAGGTGTGCGGTACGACGTACACGGTCGATGCAAGCGCCAAGAAGGAGACCGGCATTCCAAGGGTCGGCAGCGCTGCCGATTGGTCTTCACAATACTGACTTTCTTTTTAATCTGTGCGTTGGATCGAGGAGCTCAGGTAGCAGGCATGGCTATGTTCATATGGAAGCCAGTGCTAGTGTTTGTCTGAATAGACTGTTCTCTATAAATCAACACGGATTCTATCTGTAAATTCGCATGATTTTCGTTACCGCTGTGCTGTAATAAGAAGTTGAATGGGCAGTGACGCTCTCTTGTGTGCATATGTCCTAATAAGGGCTCTTTTGGATTGCAGGTTTTGTGAAGGATTTTTGCAGGAATACTGTTTATAAAGGATTTACTCCTTTGCATGCCAATTCCATAGAATTTGTAGCATCCAGTCAGAGCTTTTGGTAAAATTCCTATGCACAAAGAGCGAGAAACTCAATGCTGCTGCTACTAGGTAATGGCGGTCCTTGTATCTAGAAGAAATGTTTTAGCCATGTCTGATCTGCTAGTGAACATAAAACAACTTCATTATGGCTAAAAATCTTTTAGGATTCCCATGATTTTCTCATGACCTATCCAAATGGCCATTCCATCAAAATTCTTACAGTTTTTTTCCATCAAAATTCTTATAGTTTTTAATCCTCTGTTTTGTATCTACAACTCTACAATTGGGTTGTTTGGCTGATACGTTTTACGGCTGATTTTGGCTGATTTAGCAGTGTTCTGTGAGAGAGAATAAGCTGGAGTATGACTGATAAGTGCGAAAGAACAGGACCAATATTTCTATGTTTTTTCTATTTGCATATTTTCCCTTTTCCTGTGTTCCATAGGAACTCTAAAGAATAATAAGCCATTGAAATTGTCTGTGAACAATGAACTTGCATCTCTAGATGCAGGATTTATTTGTAGGATGAAACCTGAGCCAAATGAAAGTAATAATATAGCACAGTGTATGCATGCATTGTACTCCGTTTGGTACAGCTTCCACCGGTTTTAGCTTCTCTAACGCACACACTGTTCACATGAGCTCTTTTTTCTCTCCTACTCTCACAGAGCCGGAGAGAGAAAAAGAGATTTTATAAACAGTGCGTAAACAGTCAGAGAAGTTAGAACGGGCCTTAAGTTTGTACAGTAATGCACAGCAGTTGAGCATGCCAGGCGAAGGGTAGGGTAGGAAACTGGCATGCTTGAGAAAGGGTAAGGGCAGCAGAAGGGACCGGCCGACCGGGAGAAGCAAAGCTGTAGCAGACACGGGCGCAACTGTTGGCAAACAGTGTCGGAACTCGGATCACGCAACCGTCTGTCAGGCATTCGCTGTGCCTGCACATTCCCCACCAATAATTTGCGTGTATGTATGGGCTGGGCTGGGCTGCCACTGCCATGGACGGACCGTCGAGACGAAAGGGAGGGGGGGGGGGGGCAGACCAGCCCATCCTTTCTACGTGACCTGTGGGCTTCTTTCACTGTAGTGTTCACCGTCTCTGCCCGGGATCGGGGACGTGGCGTCACCTCACCTGCTTCTCTTGCCCCCGGCTGCCGCACCAGCCGGCGACACGTGGCGTCGGATCCGAGATGGACGCTCCAGATCTGGGCTGGAGGCGTGCGCGTGCGTGGCGCGGCTAGCAAAGAGACCAAAAGCAAGAGGGGAGACAGACGCCGGACGCCTAGGCGGCGCGGCAGCTTTAGCATGCACGCATGCATGGCAGCGCACGCGGGAAGCACGCATGCGGGAGCGGGGAGGGGTGCCGTGCGTCGGTGCGTGCACATGCAAGGTGCAGAGCAGCAGGCGCGCGGGTACCCATGGCCATGCACGCGACACTCCTACTATACTACTAGTAGTCTAGTACTACTACTGTTACTGCACGTTAGATACTGCAATTTCTAAAGCACTCGTACCTGTACGTAGTAGTACTACAGTGCAAACTAGCTAGACGTACGTACATTGTTATGTACTACTACATGGTACATTGCATGATGACTGAGGGATTCCTACTAGTAGAACTGTAGAAGAGTTTGCTACGTACTGTACCTAGTTTTTGCTTCGCGGACCATCTTGCATATATGCATAGCGATAGGCGTATTTTGATATTTTTATCTGCCGCTCTGATAAGCAGCGCAAATTGATCAAATATTCGTTCTTTTTTTAGTTGTTAGGACTCTGGCGAGCACTTGGATTTTGGCCCGTTGATTCACCTCATCCAATGGTTATAGCTCTTTTTGTAGTTGTTAGGAGCACTCGCAAGTTATGACTCAGGTGGCTACCCGCGCCGAGGTCATGTTTAGTGTGAAGAAAAGAGCAATTGTACTGAGTCGAGGTGCCAATTAATTAAGCTTTGCAAAGACATGTTATTGTGGAGGATCAAATTATTGTTGAATTATCTAGAAATGTGACTTTTGGATGGGAAGTGTAGTTTTGATCAAATGGTCCGAGAAATTCAAATTGTGTATATAGCTCCAGGTGGTTTGGCTCAAATAATGGTCCGAGAAATTCAAATGGTCAAGGTGGTTTAGCTCAAAGCAATAAAGCGTTGAAAGCCCTCAAATGGTGAAAGTTGAGAAGATGGTATATATTGAAGAACGAGAAACTCAAGTGGTATAAATTGTATAGCGTTAATTCTTTAGTGTAGATACGTTGTACTATCAAGAGGGATGCAACATTAAGTACTAGATGAAGCCTAGAAGTGTTCAAAATACCCAAGTGAGAAACCCGAGAGACCAAAATAGAGGATTAAAAAACTATAAGAATTTTGATGGAAAAAAACTGTAAGAATTTTGATGGAATGGCCATTTGGATAGGTCATGAGAAAATCATGGGAATCCTAAAAGATTTTTAGCCATAATGAAGTTGTTTTATGTTCACTAGCAGATCAGACATGGCTAAAACATTTCTTCTAGATACAAGGACCGCCATTACCTAGTAGCAGCAGCATTGAGTTTCTCGCTCTTTGTGCATAGGAATTTTACCAAAAGCTCTGACTGGATGCTACAAATTCTATGGAATTGGCATGCAAAGGAGTAAATCCTTTATAAACAGTATTCCTGCAAAAATCCTTCACTACAAGGGTTGTCCTTCCGCATTATGTTTTAAGTGATGTCCTTGCAATAAGTAATGTTCATTGATGAGCAGGCGTGGAGTTGAAATATGAGTTATGTCCTGATTTTCCAAAGCACTTACACCACTGGCAATACGGGTAATAAGAGATGTGCATGTTATGGCAGTGGAGAAATCTTTTATCATTCTTAACTAATGATCGACAATTTCGTTGACAGGAGCAATTTTAGTCTTTCTTATTATGGCATACATTATTTTCAACTCATCACTGAGGACCTTACGAGTGTCAAATCTAGGGAACAAAGTCATGGCAATCCAACAATGTATAAATCTTAGAGTGGGATGTTGGATGTTCATGTTGAGGGGTGAGAATTTTTCAATTACATTTAGACCCAAAATTTCAGCCCAAAATTTATGGCGATCAAACCCTCTGACAGCCAGATCTAAAGCAAGCTTGCATCTAGTGTTAAAACCAATGTGTGTAGCAAGATCCCGCCAAGTGCAATAATATTGATTTTGAAAAAGGCGGAAAGAAATTCCCTCATCATGTTTTCTTAGCGAGCAAAGGAATTGGATGGTGAGAAGACGAGAACCTAATTCATCCATAGGATCAATATTTTCCCACCCAATAGCTTTCCAGATGGAGATGAATTCGGTATCCATACCTATGGCTTCGAGGAAGTCGGCGTCGTACATTGGCGTATGGTTGAACTCACGGTCCTTGACGAGGTGATATGCCTCCATTTCTCGGCCTCTCTCCAAGTCGAGGTGGGGTTCATCTTCTTCCTCTATTTCCCGAGCATGGTGCACATGCTCCTCCTCTTGCTCCTCCATGTGCTCGACTTCTTCATGCATCGGGCTCTCCTCTTGCTCGGTATAGCGTGAGCTTGAGCTTGCACGAGAGCGCTTGGAGCTTGATCTGGCGATCTTTTTGACCGCATCGGCGATAGTCTTTCCGAACCTACCCATGGTGAGAAAACAAAGCAACACAGCGAAAACTGGAGCGCGGGTTATGGGTTAGCACAAAAACAAAATTATGAAAACCGCGAACTAGCTTGAGCTTGGGATTTCTGCAGGGTTTGTGTACTGAAAACTTGTTGGAAATGCTTGAGAGAGATTGTGGAAACAAGAGAGTGAGTGAGAGAGTGAGAATGTGAGAGTGTGAGAGGGGTGGAGAGCTCTCCCGGCACCCTCTGCATTTATAGGAGCGAGGCACGTCGAAACCCGACAAGAGGCAACGGTCGGCAGCTGCTGCAAAAAGTTCAGGCCAACGGCCACCTGAAGGGGGCGGTCACCCCTGGGGCCGGCTGGCCCCACATCTGCTCAGATTTGCCTCTTTTTTGGCAGGGAGGTGGTAACGGCTATTTCAAAATTGGAGCCGTGGTGGTTTTGTCCAGATGCCAAATGGTCTTCTCGGAAATGAATTTTTTTTCCAATTTTTTATTATATGAAAAAAAATTATAAAAATTGCAAAAATCATAAATGGTGATAACAAATTATTCTAGAGCAAAGAATGAATTTTTTTTGAGATTTTTGGGAAACTTTTCGTTGGATGTAAAAATTAGTAATTCAAAAATTATATAATGGAAATTTCAGGGGAAAAGAAAAAATGTTTTTATGATTGTTATTTACAACTACTATAAATATATTTTATTACTTACCATTTTATCCTTGGTCTGTCGGGCAAGACCTCTCCTCCTTCATTGATCTGGAGCTGCATCATCATTTTTGCCGGGTTGTTCCGACTCATTGATAAGTGCTCTAAGTATTTGAATTTCTCACATAGCACTTTATTCATTTAAGAATTTGGGATTTCACCCTATGTCTAGGTCATGGCAACAATACAATAACAAAGTTGAACTATGCCAAGAAATACTTACAACCATTAGAGCATGTAGAATGCCATAAGATGCTAATGAGAATTTTCCAATCTACCACATGACAAGATCCATCAAGTAGAGAGTTCTTAAATTGTGAGTGATACATGCCTCTACTTGAGCTTGATTCTTTATTTTTGGCTTTCTTGAAATTCTTGGTTTGAAGTCCACAAAGGAAACTCAAGTCATCTAAGTTGCTTGGTGTGGATGATCAATTCAACTCCAATCATACTTTTCTTCCATGACCAACAACCAATATATATATATATATATATATATATATATATATATATATATATATATATATATATATATATATATATATATATATATATCAAGTGCATTCTTTCCCTAAGTGGCTACACAAGACACAAAGGAGTAAAATGTGAAAATAACATGCACTTGTGATTTTAGGGATTACCACTCCTTTTCACTGTTTTGGTGAGCTTTTGGTTGTGGCACTAGAGATTGGTCTTGAGTTGTCCTTCCATTTTCATCACAACATAGAAATGAAACACTTCCATTATGAGTTTCATCTTCTTCTTGGTTAAATATGGGTTGTAGGTTTTGTCCTCGAACTGGACTGTTGTCAACTGCTACTCCCTGTTGCTGCGCGGCACTGCCGCTCAGAGGTGCGGCACTGCCGCAGGTGCTGCATCAGCTGATTTTGGAGCAGCTGCAACTTGAGAATCCTTCTCTATAGTGGCCTTGATTTTCTGTGGTCTAATATCACCAGTAGCCATTTGCTTGATTGCCTTGCAAGGTGGTTCCTCATTTCCTACAACATGAAGAAGATCTTGCTCTACTAGAGAGCCATTAAAAGCATCATATGGCAAATGGTTCATTCAAACTTTAAGTACTCTAGCCACTCCTAATAATTCACAAACACACACATATTTATGAACTACTAGAGACTACACAAGTCAAGTGGCTAGCTAGGAAGGGTTAGGTACTTGTTACCGAGGTGAGTATGAAGTTAGAAATATATCCATCAATTTATCCTTGGGTCAATCTTGAGAGGATATACAATGTGAATAAGATTGATAGCTTGAGATGATATTTTCAATAACCTTGCTCAAGCACCCCAAAGCTTCATACCACCTTCAAGTACCTACAACACTCATCAAGCACAACTTGGTACCCAAACTATGTTGGGTCCATCAAGGTTAGTCACAAGAGACTTAGGCACCCAAATGGCCTCTGTGCTAGCACGTGGTGAACCAATCACCTTTCTAGCACAAGTGTCATTTTTGGGCCTCCTAAGTATATTTGAATCAATTGACAAGTTGAGCTTAGGAGTGTTACCCATGGGACAATCTATGCTTAGGTGTCCCTTTCTTCTACAAGTGTAGCATAGGCAGTGCTTGTTCTTGCAAGACATCTTCTTATCTTGCTTCTTGTTAGCTCCCTTGTCGAAGAGCCTCTTTCTTGATGATGCCAAACCTTCATCCTTTATGTTAGGATATGAGCCAAATTCATGTCCCTTCTCATTGCATTCATAACACTTCCTCTTACTTCTTCTTGTCTTGTTCTTTGGAAGTGTGGCTTGGTCATCAACCTTGTTGGAACACATAGAGGCATTGTGTCCCATGTTGGAGCATTTGACATGAGCCATCTTATTTTTCTTTTGAATCTTGCTCATGCCCTTCTCTAATTTCTTCAAGGAGCAATCTCTTACATGGTGACCCTCCTTCTTACACTTGAAACAAGTGATGAGAGTCTTCTTTGGTTGATGTTGCACCTTGGTGGCCTTGGGGGCTTTGCTGTTCTGCCTAGGTGCGGCACTGCCGCTCTTGGATGCTTTTGCATTCTGGACAGATTGCACTTCCATAATTTTTCCTTTGGACTTGAGACTTTCTTGATGTGGTATGATGCATGCATCGGTTGATCCCTTCTCAAGCTTCTTCACCATGTCTTCACGGTTATCTTGAGAAGGTTGAGCATTGCATTTTCTCTTCAATTGAATCAAGTCCCTTTTTAGCCTCTCAACCTCTTCCTTGAGCTCTTCATTTTCTTTTGCAATGAAATAATCACAAGTTTCTACAAGTACATGCTCAACGGAAGGTTGGCTTGCTTGACAGCAACAATTGTTAGCACATGATAAAAATAGATGGAACTTGTGTACATGTGCAATTTTGGGTGTGAGGTTGATATGATTTTACCGTTGTTACCACAACCCCATGAGCAATTTCCAGCATGAGACGAGAATCCATAAGCTTCTCATGAGAGCACAAGAGCCCATCATGACTTTCTTGCAAAGTCTCATTGTTGCTAGTAAGCCTTTTCACTTTGTCCTTGAGCACATAATTCTCATCTTTTAATTGAGCAACACAAGATAGAGAGTTAATAGTACGAGTTTGCTCAATTGACAAGTTTTCATACCTTTCGGCCAAACTAGCATGAGAGCACTTAAGCTTTTCATGCTTTTTGGTCAACTTCTCCAAGCATTTGGTTTGTTGATGAGAAACTCTTCTTGATCGTGAAGTGTTTCTTCTTGCTCTTGAATTTTCTTTATGAGCTTGAGAATCATCAACTTGTCTTTCTTGCTTAGACGTGAAAGCAATTGATTGATCTCATCATCTTCACTTTCATCTTCACTCTCACTCTCACTCTCACTTGCCACATTCTTCTCTTCCTTTGCCATGGGACTGTTGGCATTTCTTAGCACCACCGCTAGGTTCATGTCCCTGGCGACAGCACTAGAAATGCCTGTTGGCAGTTCTTAGCTCTGTTATTAAGAACGGGGTTGAATCCATCCTTAGCAACGGCGCCAAGAACGCCTCGGTCATTAGTAGTTGGATTCTACTAATCATGACCGTGATAGTTCCTTGTCCATTTTAGATTATTAATCCGCAAGTGCACGGAGCTATCATTGTAGCATTTCACCCGGACAGTATTCGGGTATCATTCATTTATATTTTTCCCATGGGAAGGCATTTGATTAAGATCCTAGTATGGATATGGACTTGGGTAATAATGCGGTGTAAGATTATCCATGTTCAATGCAGGGGTAAAAACGATGATATTCAAGATAGTGGACACACACATGGCATTCCTCAAAGGATAATTAAGAAAAGAAATAAATAAACAAGATTCCTAAAGCGAGCAGGCATTGGTCTAGTATAGTCACATCATGATTAGTTGATAATCATACAACTTTACATAATTAGAATCAGGACTAAGGATGAAGCAGGTCGGGAGACCACTCGAGTACTGGTCAGCCAGCAACCTCAGTGACAATTTAGACTCCTACACCCCAATCGAACGTGGGGGAATACAAAGGACGGACAGGGTTGTCACCACCTGCCGCCTACCCCTCATTCTGCAGAAAGGGACAATGCAATCACCTGTTCCTCCATACCCAAGCACCATGCTTGCGTATGCAGCAACTACCCAAATCCCCCGCGTCCCTGACCCTACGGATCGACAGGTAAAGAAAATGGGCACACCTTGCGGCACGATGAACTGCCACCTCAACTTAGCTCTAATCCCGATTACATATGCTATATGATTTATTAAGCACAAAGTTAAGCATGTTATTCCCATGACACACAAACTATAGACTAGTTCATATATCAAGATCATAACAGCAAAACTATACTCTAGTTCATAAGTATAACTATAAATAGATGATGAGAGCAAGACTTTGGAAGAACTCATAATTCTATTCATACCCAAGGATGTCTTCTTCCAAGGAGCCAAGCTCTCCAAGGTAGCTTTGCCTTGCTCTAAAACAACTAAATAAATAGAGAGTGAGGGTGAGAGTGAAGATGAAAGTGAAGATGATGAGATCAATCAATTGCTTTCACGTCTAAGCAAGAAAGACAAGTTGATGATTCTCAAGCTCATAAAGAAAATTCAAGAGCAAGAAGAAACACTTCACGATCAAGAAGAGTTTCTCATCAACAAACCAAATGCTTGGAGAAGTTGACCAAAAAGCATGAAAAGCTTAAGTGCTCTCATGCTAGTTTGGCCGAAAGGTATGAAAAACTTGTCAATTGAGCAAACTCGTACTATTAACTCTCTATCTTGTGTTGCTCAATTAAAAGATGAGAATTATGTGCTCAAGGACAAAGTGAAAAGGCTTACTAGCAACAATGAGACTTTGCAAGAAAGTCATGATGGGCTCTTGTGCTCTCATGAGAAGCTTATGGATTCTCGTCTCATGCTGGAAATTGCTCATGGGGTTGTGGTAACAACGGTAAAATCATATCAACCTCACACCCAAAATTGCACATGTACACAAGTTCCATCTATTTTATCATGTGCTAACAATTGTTGCTGTCAAGCAAGCCAACCTTCCGTTGAGCATGTACTTGTAGAAACTTGTGATTATTTCATTGCAAAAGAAAATGAAGAGCTCAAGGAAGAGGTTGAGAGGCTAAAAAGGGACTTGATTCAATTGAAGAGAAAATGCAATGCTCAACCTTCTCAAGATAACCGTGAAGACATGGTGAAGAAGCTTGAGAAGGGATCAACCGATGCATGCATCATACCACATCAAGAAAGTCTCAAGTCCAAAGGAAAAATTATGGAAGTGCAATCTGTCCAGAATGCAAAAGCATCCAA
>JAHUYU010000496.1:0-20404 GCA_030439765.1 Tripidium arundinaceum | reverse complement strand
CAACTTGATGAGCAAGACAAACCTAGTAAAAGCTACTAAAAAGAGAAAAATATTTTTGGGTTTTCTTGATTTGTGGCTAGCTAAAAACTAAACTTGAAAGAAAATTTTCACAAGAGCTTAAAAGAGGGGGAGCTTTGAGAGACTTGAGCAAAAGAAAATGAGAGTTGAGGGTGATGAAGAGGGGCACCCTTCTTACCATGTTATGGACAAGAGGCCTGGTGGATGAAGGCCAGAAGTGGGGCGGGGGATCGATCGACCTCCCCAACTCCCCTCTTCCAAAATTTCAAATTTCCACTCAAATCTAGATTCCCAACAAAAGCAAAAGGCAAAGTTGAAAATGTCATATCCCTAAGTGGGATGGTCGGCCGACCACCCCCCTATCACTTCCTCCTTTCATTTTTTCATTGTTGGAAACATGTTTGGTCTCCCATGCAAGAAAACTGGAACATGTGTGTAAGAAACATGTTTTGTTCCCCTTTTATGAAAAGTGAAACATGCATGCAAGACAACATCTTACACACTTTAATTTTTGTCTTGTTCCTACTTTATGTTTGCATGTCTCCTAAAGATTAAACACATGAGAAGATTAATTTATCATGAAAAATATTTTCTCAAGTATTTATTTAAAAGCGAGAATTAGTTGTTGGAAATTTAAATATGAAAAATTCAAAAATGAGAATGCAAAATGTAAATGCATAAATACATATATTATATTTTTATAAATTTGTTATTCTTATTTTTATTTTATTTTCTAATATATATATTATTTATAAATATAAGATAACTTACCGATTACCTTCCGGCAAGGGCTCATGATTTTTAAATCCCTAGAGCAGGATTTTTCCATCGGGTTTTATTATTGAGGGCATTGCCCTTCCTTCTGTATCATGGAACATTGTTTGGACTTCGGCTTGAAAGAGAACCACTTTTCTTTTCCGTTGATATGAAATCGAATTTCTCCGGCTCCAACATCAATTTGTGCATTTGCAGTGCTTAGGAAGGGTCTCCCAAGAATAAGAGGTGTCTTCGTGTCTACCTGCATGTCAAGTACCACAAAATCGACTGGTATAAAGAAATTCTTATTCTTACCGGAATATTTTTGGTGATACCCGCAGGATAACGAGCTGATTGATCAGCCAATTGTAAGCACATTGGTGTAGGTGAAAGTTTCGTGTAGTTGAGCTTGTTGAAAACAACTTTGGGCATAACACTGACACTTGCTCCTAGATCACATAATGCTTGATCAAAGTGTTGATTTCCAATTGAGCATTCAATAGTGGGGCATCCTGGATTCTTCTTCTTTATAAGTGATGTGTTCAGAATTGCTGCACTACATTCTTTCGTTAACTTGATTCCTTCAGTGGTGGGCAGTGGTCTTTTGTTATTCGGAATATCCTTAAGATACCTTGCATAGGTTGGTACCTGTATGGCATCTAGCAGAGGAATATTGATATATAACTTTTGAATTACCTCCAGGAACTTACCGAACTGCTCATCCACAGTAGGTTTTCTATATCTTCGAGGAAACGGTAAGAAGGTGGTGTCATGAAAATCATGTTGCATTTCTTTTTCTTGTGGCTCAACTTCTTCAACGGTGTCATCTTCCTTTTCTTCCTATACTGCCGGTGCTTTACCTATCTTAGATGGATACGGAGGATAATGAGTAGATTTGTCTCCTCTTGTGGTTATAGCGTTGACTTGTTCAAGGTTAGTGACAGAATGCATAGCCGCAGATAACTGAGCTAATTGTGATTCTAACATTTTATTATAGCTAAGTTGATCTTTTATTGCAGAAGAAAAACTATCCATTTTATTATTTATATTTTCTAATATCTTATCATTAGAAACAAGATTTTTAGAAATATCTTCATTAATTTTAGCTTGTTTTAAAACCAGATCTTTTAAGGATAATTGGTTAGGATTATTATCTTGATACTTACCTTGTTTTTGATTCCATCCCTGTAATTGATGATAGTTGTTGACGTAGATTACGTCTTGTTGAATTCTAGGGCAGGTGTACCTTGAATGGCCAATATTTTCACAGATTTTGCAGATGTTTTGTGAATCATAAACTTGTTGAATAGCCTGGCGATCTTTCTTGAAATTGGCTCTCTCTTCAAGCCTCTTCATGAGTAGATCCATCTTGACCGATAGAACTTCTTCCTTGATTGAATATTTATTCTTACTTTTCTTTTGAGTTTGAAGACGTTCTTTAGACCAGCCTTGATTTAAGGATATCTTCTCCATAAGAGCTATTGCATTATGAATAGTAAGTGACATAAATGTTCCTGCAGCAGCAGCATTAAGTTTCTCACGGGCGGTATTGGTCAATCCATAATAAAAATTTTGCACAAGTAACCAATTTTCCATCCCATGATGAGGGCATTCTGAAATATAATCCTTAAAACATTCCCATGCCTCAGAGGTTGTTTTATCATTCTGTTACTGAAAACTAGAGATTCTTCCTCGTAGAGCATTAGTCTTACCCATAGGGAAAAACTTAGCTAGGAATGCATTGGAGCACTTTTCCCATGTATCGACGTTATCTTTGTTGTTGTAGAACCATTGCTTTGCTTTTTCCAATAGAGAGAATGGAATGAGATGAAGGAGTATGATATCTTGATCAATGTCTTTGATGATGAGTGTACTACCAATTTCTAGAAAATGTTGGAGATGAGCACTTGCATCTTTATGTGTCTTTCCACTGAATGGATTAGCTTGCACCATGTTGATGAAAGATGGATTAAGTTCGAATGAAGCATCTTCTCTGATTTCGAGTGTTGGTCCAGTTCGAACATTATCAGCATTTGGAGCAGAGAATTCACGCAGAGTCTTTTCATCCATAGCTTCAAAAATTGGTGTTGAGCTGTCTATTGATTTGATAATGATCTTCAGTGACAAATTATTGTTGAAGCAAAAATCAATGTTGCAATACCCTGTATAAGATAGAAAACAAATAAAAGACAAGGGTAAGCCTGCCAGAGCAGTAGTGCATAGTTATGATTTATCAATAAATAATATTTATCAATTCTTCTATTGCCTTTTTTCCTCCCCAGCAACGGCGCCAGAAATGCTTGTTGGTATTTCTTAGCATCGCTATAAGGATTGTATTCCCTGGTAACGGCGTCAGAAATGTCTGTTGGTATTTATTAGAAAATTAAGAATTCTACATGCGCACAGATATACCATTGTAGCATTTCACCGGGAGCATTCCAGGTATCGTTATTTATATTTTTACCACTGGGAGGAATGATGGCAAAGATGAGATTGATAAATATTTATTTATGATGAAATCACTAACTAAACACATACTCAAAACATGGGTAAGTTTAAGATATTTATAATTCAGAGAGAGATTGATACTCATAAATGTAGCATAGCAAAACTAAGTAATGAACAAAAGAAAGATTCCTAAGCTATTTCTAATTAACAAATCATAGCAAATGAAAACATATATACTCTATAGCAATAACTAACTCTTCATCTATGCATAAGGAACATCTCTTAGGAGGAGTACAATAATATACTTCTCCCTCGCGACATAGGTCCTACTAGTCCGACAAACGGGATGTGGAATACAGAGAATCTACAAGGTTGTCACCCTAAGTAAATCTACCACAACCGGAATGCAGGGTGCATCCACAGGCAAAACAATGTATAAGCACCACGCTTACACAAAGTTCGGCTACTCAACCTACTCGAGTACTGAATTGAGCGCTCTGTGAACTTAAACATAAACTCAAAGATAACTATAACTATATCACAAGAAATCAGATCCAATCGCAACGAAACCAACTCTACTGGGCTGTAATCCATCAATCATGGGCCAGAGAAGAAGATCCACGTGGACGGGGACCACGGTGGGGTCGGCTGACCCCACTTGTAGGTCGGCCGACCCCCCCAGGGCCCACCTGTCAACGCCCGTTGTTTTCCACTGACTTTGAGGATGAATCTCCACTGTTTGGTTAGGTCGGTTGATCCAATGGTGGGCAGAAGAATTGGTTCAGATCGATGACGTGGCGATTACTTGCCACCTACTCCATCTACCCAATAAAAGGCCCCCCAGAGCCCCTCTAGAAGACCATCCTGATTCGTTCAGAGATCCAGTTCATGAGAGAAGATTAGATCTCCAATTATCTTTAGTTCTAGTATAGCTTAGCTAGAATAAGATTCAAGTAGTCAGGCTATTGCTCAAGGTTCCGGATCCGTCTCTGGAAGACTTGGTAAAGCTAATGTATCCTTTATATTTTATTGTGACTTTGATCTTAATCTTTATTATGTTTCTAGTTTATCTTGATTTCTTGTGTGATATAGTTATAGTTATCTTTGAGTTTATGTTTAAGTTCACAGAGCGCTCAATTCAGTACTCGAGTAGGTTGAGTAGCCGAACTTTGTGTAAGCGTGGTGCTTATACATTGTTTTGCCTGTGGATGCACCCTGCATTCCGGTTGTGGTAGATTTACTTAGGGTGACAACCTTGTAGATTCTCTGTATTCCACATCCCGTTTGTCGGACTAGTAGGACCTATGTCGCGAGGGAGAAGTATATTATTGTACTCCTCCTAAGAGATGTTCCTTATGCATAGATGAAGAGTTAGTTATTGCTATAGAGTATATATGTTTTCATTTGCTATGATTTGTTAATTAGAAATAGCTTAGGAATCTTTCTTTTGTTCATTACTTAGTTTTGCTATGCTACATTTATGAGTATCAATCTCTCTCTGAATTATAAATATCTTAAACTTACCCATGTTTTGAGTATGTGTTTAGTTAGTGATTTCATCATAAATAAATATTTATCAATCTCATCTTTGCCATCATTCCTCCCAGTGGTAAAAATATAAATAACGATACCTGGAATGCTCCCGGTGAAATGCTACAATGGTATATCTGTGCGCATGTAGAATTCTTAATTTTCTAATAAATACCAACAGACATTTCTGACGCCGTTACCAGGGAATACAATCCTTATAGCGATGCTAAGAAATACCAACAAGCATTTCTGGCGCCGTTGCTGGGGAGGAAAAAAGGCAATAGAAGAATTGATAAATATTATTTATTGATAAATCATAACTATGCACTACTGCTCTGGCAGGCTTACCCTTGTCTTTTATTTGTTTTCTATCTTATACAGGGTATTGCAACATTGATTTTTGCTTCAACAATAATTTGTCACTGAAGATCATTATCAAATCAATAGACAGCTCAACACCAATTTTTGAAGCTATGGATGAAAAGACTCTGCGTGAATTCTCTGCTCCAAATGCTGATAATGTTCGAACTGGACCAACACTCGAAATCAGAGAAGATGCTTCATTCGAACTTAATCCATCTTTCATCAACATGGTGCAAGCTAATCCATTCAGTGGAAAGACACATAAAGATGCAAGTGCTCATCTCCAACATTTTCTAGAAATTGGTAGTACACTCATCATCAAAGACATTGATCAAGATATCATACTCCTTCATCTCATTCCATTCTCTCTATTGGAAAAAGCAAAGCAATGGTTCTACAACAACAAAGATAACGTCGATACATGGGAAAAGTGCTCCAATGCATTCCTAGCTAAGTTTTTCCCTATGGGTAAGACTAATGCTCTACGAGGAAGAATCTCTAGTTTTCAGTAACAGAATGATAAAACAACCTCTGAGGCATGGGAATGTTTTAAGGATTATATTTCAGAATGCCCTCATCATGGGATGGAAAATTGGTTACTTGTGCAAAATTTTTATTATGGATTGACCAATACCGCCCGTGAGAAACTTAATGCTGCTGCTGCAGGAACATTTATGTCACTTACTATTCATAATGCAATAGCTCTTATGGAGAAGATATCCTTAAATCAAGGCTGGTCTAAAGAACGTCTTCAAACTCAAAAGAAAAGTAAGAATAAATATTCAATCAAGGAAGAAGTTCTATCGGTCAAGATGGATCTACTCATGAAGAGGCTTGAAGAGAGAGCCAATTTCAAGAAAGATCGCCAGGCTATTCAACAAGTTTATGATTCACAAAACATCTGCAAAATCTGTGAAAATATTGGCCATTCAAGGTACACCTGCCCTAGAATTCAACAAGACGTAATCTACGTCAACAACTATCATCAATTACAGGGATGGAATCAAAAACAAGGTAAGTATCAAGATAATAATCCTAACCAATTATCCTTAAAAGATCTGGTTTTAAAACAAGCTAAAATTAATGAAGATATTTCTAAAAATCTTGTTTCTAATGATAAGATATTAGAAAATATAAATAATAAAATGGATAGTTTTTCTTCTGCAATAAAAGATCAACTTAGCTATAATAAAATGTTAGAATCACAATTAGCTCAGTTATCTGCGGCTATGCATTCTGTCACTAACCTTGAACAAGTCAACGCTATAACCACAAGAGGAGACAAATCTACTCATTATCCTCCGTATCCATCTAAGATAGGTAAAGCACCGGCAGTATAGGAAGAAAAGGAAGATGACACCGTTGAAGAAGTTGAGCCACAAGAAAAAGAAATGCAACATGATTTTCATGACACCACCTTCTTACCGTTTCCTCGAAGATATAGAAAACCTACTGTGGATGAGCAGTTCGGTAAGTTCCTGGAGGTAATTCAAAAGTTATATATCAATATTCCTCTGCTAGATGCCATACAGGTACCAACCTATGCAAGGTATCTTAAGGATATTCCGAATAACAAAAGACCACTGCCCACCACTGAAGGAATCAAGTTAACGAAAGAATGTAGTGCAGCAATTCTGAACACATCACTTATAAAGAAGAAGAATCCAGGATGCCCCACTATTGAATGCTCAATTGGAAATCAACACTTTGATCAAGCATTATGTGATCTAGGAGCAAGTGTCAGTGTTATGCCCAAAGTTGTTTTCAACAAGCTCAACTACACGAAACTTTCACCTACACCAATGTGCTTACAATTGGCTGATCAATCAGCTCGTTATCCTGCGGGTATCACCAAAAATATTCCGGTAAGAATAAGAATTTCTTTATACCAGTCGATTTTGTGGTACTTGACATGCAGGTAGACACGAAGACACCTCTTATTCTTGGGAGACCCTTCCTAAGCACTGCAAATGCACAAATTGATGTTGGAGCCGGAGAAATTCGATTTCATATCAACGGAAAAGAAAAGTGGTTCTCTTTCAAGCCGAAGTCCAAACAATGTTCCATGATACAGAAGGAAGGGCAATGCCCTCAATAATAAAACCCGATGGAAAAATCCTGCTCTAGGGATTTAAAAATCATGAGCCCTTGCCGGAAGGTAATCGGTAAGTTATCTTATATTTATAAATAATATATATATTAGAAAATAAAATAAAAATAAGAATAACAAATTTATAAAAATATAAATATATGTATTTATGCATTTACATTTTGCATTCTCATTTTTGAATTTTTCATATTTAAATTTCCAACAACTAATTCTCGCTTTTAAATAAATACTTGAGAAAATATTTTTCATGATAAATTAATCTTCTCATGTGTTTAATCTTTAGGGAGACATGCAAACATAAAGTAGGAACAAGACAAAAATTAAAGTGTGTAAGATGTTGTCTTGCATGCATGTTTCACTTTTCATAAAAGGGGAACAAAACATGTTTCTTACACACATGTTCCAGTTTTCTTGCATGGGAGACCAAACATGTTTCCAACAATGAAAAAATGAAAGGAGGAAGTGATAGGGGGGTGGTCGGCCGACCATCCCACTTAGGGATATGACATTTTCAACTTTGCCTTTTGCTTTTGTTGGGAATCTAGATTTGAGTGGAAATTTGAAATTTTGGAAGAGGGGAGTTGGGGAGGTCGATCGATCCCCCGCCCCACTTCTGGCCTTCATCCACCAGGCCTCTTGTCCATAACATGGTAAGAAGGGTGCCCCTCTTCATCACCCTCAACTCTCATTTTCTTTTGCTCAAGTCTCTCAAAGCTCCCCTTCAGAACCTTCTTCACCTTCTTTGCTATACCCCTGAGTGGATTCTTCATTTTTGCAACAAGAAAAACACAAGAACACAACTCGAACAAGAAGGGATTAGCATTAGTATTAATCACCCGAGCTAAATATCCTTGTGGGGCAAAGTTGCAAGCCTTCTTGATGAGCAAGACAAACCTAGTAAAGCTACTAAAAAGAGAAAAATATTTTTGGGTTTTCTTGATTTGTGGCTAGCTAAAAACTAAACTTGAAAGAAAATTTTCACAAGAGCTTAAAAGAGGGGGAGAGCTTTGAGAGACTTGAGCAAAAGAAAATGAGAGTTGAGGGTGATGAAGAGGGGCACCCTTCTTACCATGTTATGGACAAGAGGCCTGGTGGATGAAGGCCAGAAGTGGGGCGGGGGATCGATCGACCTCCCCAACTCCCCTCTTCCAAAATTTCAAATTTCCACTCAAATCTAGATTCCCAACAAAAGCAAAAGGCAAAGTTGAAAATGTCATATCCCTAAGTGGGATGGTCGGCCGACCACCCCCCTATCACTTCCTCCTTTCATTTTTTCATTGTTGGAAACATGTTTGGTCTCCCATGCAAGAAAACTGGAACATGTGTGTAAGAAACATGTTTTGTTCCCCTTTTATGAAAAGTGAAACATGCATGCAAGACAACATCTTACACACTTTAATTTTTGTCTTGTTCCTACTTTATGTTTGCATGTCTCCTAAAGATTAAACACATGAGAAGATTAATTTATCATGAAAAATATTTTCTCAAGTATTTATTTAAAAGCGAGAATTAGTTGTTGGAAATTTAAATATGAAAAATTCAAAAATGAGAATGCAAAATGTAAATGCATAAATACATATATTTATATTTTTATAAATTTGTTATTCTTATTTTTATTTTATTTTCTAATATATATATTATTTATAAATATAAGATAACTTACCGATTACCTTCCGGCAAGGGCTCATGATTTTTAAATCCCTAGAGCAGGATTTTTCCATCGGGTTTTATTATTGAGGGCATTGCCCTTCCTTCTGTATCATGGAACATTGTTTGGACTTCGGCTTGAAAGAGAACCACTTTTCTTTTCCGTTGATATGAAATCGAATTTCTCCGGCTCCAACATCAATTTGTGCATTTGCAGTGCTTAGGAAGGGTCTCCCAAGAATAAGAGGTGTCTTCGTGTCTACCTGCATGTCAAGTACCACAAAATCGACTGGTATAAAGAAATTCTTATTCTTACCGGAATATTTTTGGTGATACCCGCAGGATAACGAGCTGATTGATCAGCCAATTGTAAGCACATTGGTGTAGGTGAAAGTTTCGTGTAGTTGAGCTTGTTGAAAACAACTTTGGGCATAACACTGACACTTGCTCCTAGATCACATAATGCTTGATCAAAGTGTTGATTTCCAATTGAGCATTCAATAGTGGGGCATCCTGGATTCTTCTTCTTTATAAGTGATGTGTTCAGAATTGCTGCACTACATTCTTTCGTTAACTTGATTCCTTCAGTGGTGGGCAGTGGTCTTTTGTTATTCGGAATATCCTTAAGATACCTTGCATAGGTTGGTACCTGTATGGCATCTAGCAGAGGAATATTGATATATAACTTTTGAATTACCTCCAGGAACTTACCGAACTGCTCATCCACAGTAGGTTTTCTATATCTTCGAGGAAACGGTAAGAAGGTGGTGTCATGAAAATCATGTTGCATTTCTTTTTCTTGTGGCTCAACTTCTTCAACGGTGTCATCTTCCTTTTCTTCCTATACTGCCGGTGCTTTACCTATCTTAGATGGATACGGAGGATAATGAGTAGATTTGTCTCCTCTTGTGGTTATAGCGTTGACTTGTTCAAGGTTAGTGACAGAATGCATAGCCGCAGATAACTGAGCTAATTGTGATTCTAACATTTTATTATAGCTAAGTTGATCTTTTATTGCAGAAGAAAAACTATCCATTTTATTATTTATATTTTCTAATATCTTATCATTAGAAACAAGATTTTTAGAAATATCTTCATTAATTTTAGCTTGTTTTAAAACCAGATCTTTTAAGGATAATTGGTTAGGATTATTATCTTGATACTTACCTTGTTTTTGATTCCATCCCTGTAATTGATGATAGTTGTTGACGTAGATTACGTCTTGTTGAATTCTAGGGCAGGTGTACCTTGAATGGCCAATATTTTCACAGATTTTGCAGATGTTTTGTGAATCATAAACTTGTTGAATAGCCTGGCGATCTTTCTTGAAATTGGCTCTCTCTTCAAGCCTCTTCATGAGTAGATCCATCTTGACCGATAGAACTTCTTCCTTGATTGAATATTTATTCTTACTTTTCTTTTGAGTTTGAAGACGTTCTTTAGACCAGCCTTGATTTAAGGATATCTTCTCCATAAGAGCTATTGCATTATGAATAGTAAGTGACATAAATGTTCCTGCAGCAGCAGCATTAAGTTTCTCACGGGCGGTATTGGTCAATCCATAATAAAAATTTTGCACAAGTAACCAATTTTCCATCCCATGATGAGGGCATTCTGAAATATAATCCTTAAAACATTCCCATGCCTCAGAGGTTGTTTTATCATTCTGTTACTGAAAACTAGAGATTCTTCCTCGTAGAGCATTAGTCTTACCCATAGGGAAAAACTTAGCTAGGAATGCATTGGAGCACTTTTCCCATGTATCGACGTTATCTTTGTTGTTGTAGAACCATTGCTTTGCTTTTTCCAATAGAGAGAATGGAATGAGATATGAAGGAGTATGATATCTTGATCAATGTCTTTGATGATGAGTGTACTACCAATTTCTAGAAAATGTTGGAGATGAGCACTTGCATCTTTATGTGTCTTTCCACTGAATGGATTAGCTTGCACCATGTTGATGAAAGATGGATTAAGTTCGAATGAAGCATCTTCTCTGATTTCGAGTGTTGGTCCAGTTCGAACATTATCAGCATTTGGAGCAGAGAATTCACGCAGAGTCTTTTCATCCATAGCTTCAAAAATTGGTGTTGAGCTGTCTATTGATTTGATAATGATCTTCAGTGACAAATTATTGTTGAAGCAAAAATCAATGTTGCAATACCCTGTATAAGATAGAAAACAAATAAAAGACAAGGGTAAGCCTGCCAGAGCAGTAGTGCATAGTTATGATTTATCAATAAATAATATTTATCAATTCTTCTATTGCCTTTTTTCCTCCCCAGCAACGGCGCCAGAAATGCTTGTTGGTATTTCTTAGCATCGCTATAAGGATTGTATTCCCTGGTAACGGCGTCAGAAATGTCTGTTGGTATTTATTAGAAAATTAAGAATTCTACATGCGCACAGATATACCATTGTAGCATTTCACCGGGAGCATTCCAGGTATCGTTATTTATATTTTTACCACTGGGAGGAATGATGGCAAAGATGAGATTGATAAATATTTATTTATGATGAAATCACTAACTAAACACATACTCAAAACATGGGTAAGTTTAAGATATTTATAATTCAGAGAGAGATTGATACTCATAAATGTAGCATAGCAAAACTAAGTAATGAACAAAAGAAAGATTCCTAAGCTATTTCTAATTAACAAATCATAGCAAATGAAAACATATATACTCTATAGCAATAACTAACTCTTCATCTATGCATAAGGAACATCTCTTAGGAGGAGTACAATAATATACTTCTCCCTCGCGACATAGGTCCTACTAGTCCGACAAACGGGATGTGGAATACAGAGAATCTACAAGGTTGTCACCCTAAGTAAATCTACCACAACCGGAATGCAGGGTGCATCCACAGGCAAAACAATGTATAAGCACCACGCTTACACAAAGTTCGGCTACTCAACCTACTCGAGTACTGAATTGAGCGCTCTGTGAACTTAAACATAAACTCAAAGATAACTATAACTATATCACACAAGAAATCAAGATAAACTAGAAACATAATAAAGATTAAGATCAAAGTCACAATAAAATATAAAGGATACATTAGCTTTACCAAGTCTTCCAGAGACGGATCCGGAACCTTGAGCAATAGCCTGACTACTTGAATCTTATTCTAGCTAAGCTATACTAGAACTAAAGATAATTGGAGATCTAATCTTCTCTCATGAACTGGATCTCTGAACGAATCAGGATGGTCTTCTAGAGGGGCTCTGGGGGGCCTTTTATTGGGTAGATGGAGTAGGTGGCAAGTAATCGCCACGTCATCGATCTGAACCAATTCTTCTGCCCACCATTGGATCAACCGACCTAACCAAACAGTGGAGATTCATCCTCAAAGTCAGTGGAAAACAACGGGCGTTGACAGGTGGGCCCTGGGGGGGTCGGCCGACCTACAAGTGGGGTCAGCCGACCCCACCGTGGTCCCCGTCCACGTGGATCTTCTTCTCTGGCCCATGATTGATGGATTACAGCCCAGTAGAGTTGGTTTCGTTGCGATTGGATCTGATTTCTTGTGATAATGTGGCCCACTTTGACCTGTTTTTCTTAATAAATCTTCCCGCATTCACAAAATCACCAAAACTTGTGTAAATACTTAGTTTAAACCACTACACCTATGTTGGTGATTAATTTTAAAGATGAATACAAGGTATATTGATGCTTTATAATTATCAATAATGACCGTCAACAATGTTGTAGCTCGATCTTGTGCTCATGCAGGAACCCACGGATGAAGTCGGACGCCGGCAACCCGAACCCACGATCGTGGTAGTCGAGGAAGGACACCGTCTCCCCTGCTTGCGATCGCAAGAACGGCTCTCCGGCGTCGGCTCTCCACCCAGCTACGTCCTTGGGTGGAAGGAGACCCTTCGCCACGTACTCCAGGAGCTTCCCCTTGGTCACGACCGACGGCACCCACGAACTCATCTTGCAAGCGGGAGGGTGAGACCGTGACTGCGAGAGCAGGCGGCGAGGAACGTCGGGGCAAGGTAAGCCTCGTGGCCACCCTTCTTCTTTCCTTCTCTCCATTTTCTTCTCCCTCTTTGCAGTAGATGGCGATGGAAGGTGAGAGCAAAAGGTGAGATACAGTCTGGGAAGGGGGCCACTTAAGCTTCGGCGGCCAGAGAGGCGAACCGCCCCCGCAAAGAATCCGCACGAACTATCCCCACAACCCTTCAGGAAACGCTCCCGAACACTGCGGCGCACGACCACATGCAAGCCAGCGCCATAAAGGCATGACGTGACTGGGCGAACCACCCCATAGATCCACGTGCAGGGCGTCCCATAAATCATCGACCGCCTATCCCATTGGTCCCTGACCTCTTCAGTAGAGGCTGGAGGGCAAGATGCCTCCCTCGGAGGGAATAACCCAGGCTAGTTTCGAAGTCGATGACTCGAACAGAAGGGGAGATGGTTGGGAGGCTCAGCACCATCTCGGTCAAGGACACGCTAGGGCCCATCTCTCTTTGCCCCTAGCTCTTTTGCGGGCCACCCCGGCTAAGAGTAGCTTGCCTATCGTGCGGCGCACAGGCGAGAAGTTTAAGGGACGCCCTGCACGTGGATCTATGGGGTGGTTCGCCCAGTCACGTCATGCCTTTATGGCGCTGGCTTGCATGTGGTCGTGCGCCGCAGTGTTCGGGAGCGTTTCCTGAAGGGTTGTGGGGATAGTTCGTGCGGATTCTTTGCGGGGGCGGTTCGCCTCTCTGGCCGCCGAAGCTTAAGTGGCCCCCTTCCCAGACTGTATCTCACCTTTTGCTCTCACCTTCCATCGCCATCTACTGCAAAGAGGGAGAAGAAAATGGAGAGAAGGAAAGAAGAAGGGTGGCCACGAGGCTTACCTTGCCCCGACGTTCCTCGCCGCCTGCTCTCGCAGTCACGGTCTCACCCTCCCGCTTGCAAGATGAGTTCGTGGGTGCCGTCGGTCGTGACCAAGGGGAAGCTCCTGGAGTACGTGGCGAAGGGTCTCCTTCCACCCAAGGACGTAGCTGGGTGGAGAGCCGACGCCGGAGAGCCGTTCTTGCGATCGCAAGCAGGGGAGACGGTGTCCTTCCTCGACTACCACGATCGTGGGTTCGGGTTGCCGGCGTCCGACTTCATCCGTGGGTTCCTGCATGAGCACAAGATCGAGCTACAACATTGTTGACGGTCATTATTGATAATTATAAAGCATCAATATACCTTGTATTCATCTTTAAAATTAATCACCAACATAGGTGTAGTGGTTTAAACTAAGTATTTACACAAGTTTTGGTGATTTTGTGAATGCGGGAAGATTTATTAAGAAAAACAGGTCAAAGTGGGCCACATTATCACAAGAAATCAGATCCAATCGCAACGAAACCAACTCTACTGGGCTGTAATCCATCAATCATGGGCCAGAGAAGAAGATCCACGTGGACGGGGACCACGGTGGGGTCGGCTGACCCCACTTGTAGGTCGGCCGACCCCCCCAGGGCCCACCTGTCAACGCCCGTTGTTTTCCACTGACTTTGAGGATGAATCTCCACTGTTTGGTTAGGTCGGTTGATCCAATGGTGGGCAGAAGAATTGGTTCAGATCGATGACGTGGCGATTACTTGCCACCTACTCCATCTACCCAATAAAAGGCCCCCCAGAGCCCCTCTAGAAGACCATCCTGATTCGTTCAGAGATCCAGTTCATGAGAGAAGATTAGATCTCCAATTATCTTTAGTTCTAGTATAGCTTAGCTAGAATAAGATTCAAGTAGTCAGGCTATTGCTCAAGGTTCCGGATCCGTCTCTGGAAGACTTGGTAAAGCTAATGTATCCTTTATATTTTATTGTGACTTTGATCTTAATCTTTATTATGTTTCTAGTTTATCTTGATTTCTTGTGTGATATAGTTATAGTTATCTTTGAGTTTATGTTTAAGTTCACAGAGCGCTCAATTCAGTACTCGAGTAGGTTGAGTAGCCGAACTTTGTGTAAGCGTGGTGCTTATACATTGTTTTGCCTGTGGATGCACCCTGCATTCCGGTTGTGGTAGATTTACTTAGGGTGACAACCTTGTAGATTCTCTGTATTCCACATCCCGTTTGTCGGACTAGTAGGACCTATGTCGCGAGGGAGAAGTATATTATTGTACTCCTCCTAAGAGATGTTCCTTATGCATAGATGAAGAGTTAGTTATTGCTATAGAGTATATATGTTTTCATTTGCTATGATTTGTTAATTAGAAATAGCTTAGGAATCTTTCTTTTGTTCATTACTTAGTTTTGCTATGCTACATTTATGAGTATCAATCTCTCTCTGAATTATAAATATCTTAAACTTACCCATGTTTTGAGTATGTGTTTAGTTAGTGATTTCATCATAAATAAATATTTATCAATCTCATCTTTGCCATCATTCCTCCCAGTGGTAAAAATATAAATAACGATACCTGGAATGCTCCCGGTGAAATGCTACAATGGTATATCTGTGCGCATGTAGAATTCTTAATTTTCTAATAAATACCAACAGACATTTCTGACGCCGTTACCAGGGAATACAATCCTTATAGCGATGCTAAGAAATACCAACAAGCATTTCTGGCGCCGTTGCTGGGGAGGAAAAAAGGCAATAGAAGAATTGATAAATATTATTTATTGATAAATCATAACTATGCACTACTGCTCTGGCAGGCTTACCCTTGTCTTTTATTTGTTTTCTATCTTATACAGGGTATTGCAACATTGATTTTTGCTTCAACAATAATTTGTCACTGAAGATCATTATCAAATCAATAGACAGCTCAACACCAATTTTTGAAGCTATGGATGAAAAGACTCTGCGTGAATTCTCTGCTCCAAATGCTGATAATGTTCGAACTGGACCAACACTCGAAATCAGAGAAGATGCTTCATTCGAACTTAATCCATCTTTCATCAACATGGTGCAAGCTAATCCATTCAGTGGAAAGACACATAAAGATGCAAGTGCTCATCTCCAACATTTTCTAGAAATTGGTAGTACACTCATCATCAAAGACATTGATCAAGATATCATACTCCTTCATCTCATTCCATTCTCTCTATTGGAAAAAGCAAAGCAATGGTTCTACAACAACAAAGATAACGTCGATACATGGGAAAAGTGCTCCAATGCATTCCTAGCTAAGTTTTTCCCTATGGGTAAGACTAATGCTCTACGAGGAAGAATCTCTAGTTTTCAGTAACAGAATGATAAAACACCTCTGAGGCATGGGAATGTTTTAAGGATTATATTTCAGAGAGAGATTGATACTCATAAATGTAGCATAGCAAAACTAAGTAATGAACAAAAGAAAGATTCCTAAGCTATTTCTAATTAACAAATCATAGCAAATGAAAACATATATACTCTATAGCAATAACTAACTCTTCATCTATGCATAAGGAACATCTCTTAGGAGGAGTACAATAATATACTTCTCCCTCGCGACATAGGTCCTACTAGTCCGACAAACGGGATGTGGAATACAGAGAATCTACAAGGTTGTCACCCTAAGTAAATCTACCACAACCGGAATGCAGGGTGCATCCACAGGCAAAACAATGTATAAGCACCACGCTTACACAAAGTTCGGCTACTCAACCTACTCGAGTACTGAATTGAGCGCTCTGTGAACTTAAACATAAACTCAAAGATAACTATAACTATATCACACAAGAAATCAAGATAAACTAGAAACATAATAAAGATTAAGATCAAAGTCACAATAAAATATAAAGGATACATTAGCTTTACCAAGTCTTCCAGAGACGGATCCGGAACCTTGAGCAATAGCCTGACTACTTGAATCTTATTCTAGCTAAGCTATACTAGAACTAAAGATAATTGGAGATCTAATCTTCTCTCATGAACTGGATCTCTGAACGAATCAGGATGGTCTTCTAGAGGGGCTCTGGGGGGCCTTTTATTGGGTAGATGGAGTAGGTGGCAAGTAATCGCCACGTCATCGATCTGAACCAATTCTTCTGCCCACCATTGGATCAACCGACCTAACCAAACAGTGGAGATTCATCCTCAAAGTCAGTGGAAAACAACGGGCGTTGACAGGTGGGCCCTGGGGGGGTCGGCCGACCTACAAGTGGGGTCAGCCGACCCCACCGTGGTCCCCGTCCACGTGGATCTTCTTCTCTGGCCCATGATTGATGGATTACAGCCCAGTAGAGTTGGTTTCGTTGCGATTGGATCTGATTTCTTGTGATAATGTGGCCCACTTTGACCTGTTTTTCTTAATAAATCTTCCCGCATTCACAAAATCACCAAAACTTGTGTAAATACTTAGTTTAAACCACTACACCTATGTTGGTGATTAATTTTAAAGATGAATACAAGGTATATTGATGCTTTATAATTATCAATAATGACCGTCAACAATGTTGTAGCTCGATCTTGTGCTCATGCAGGAACCCACGGATGAAGTCGGACGCCGGCAACCCGAACCCACGATCGTGGTAGTCGAGGAAGGACACCGTCTCCCCTGCTTGCGATCGCAAGAACGGCTCTCCGGCGTCGGCTCTCCACCCAGCTACGTCCTTGGGTGGAAGGAGACCCTTCGCCACGTACTCCAGGAGCTTCCCCTTGGTCACGACCGACGGCACCCACGAACTCATCTTGCAAGCGGGAGGGTGAGACCGTGACTGCGAGAGCAGGCGGCGAGGAACGTCGGGGCAAGGTAAGCCTCGTGGCCACCCTTCTTCTTTCCTTCTCTCCATTTTCTTCTCCCTCTTTGCAGTAGATGGCGATGGAAGGTGAGAGCAAAAGGTGAGATACAGTCTGGGAAGGGGGCCACTTAAGCTTCGGCGGCCAGAGAGGCGAACCGCCCCCGCAAAGAATCCGCACGAACTATCCCCACAACCCTTCAGGAAACGCTCCCGAACACTGCGGCGCACGACCACATGCAAGCCAGCGCCATAAAGGCATGACGTGACTGGGCGAACCACCCCATAGATCCACGTGCAGGGCGTCCCTTAAACTTCTCGCCTGTGCGCCGCACGATAGGCAAGCTACTCTTAGCCGGGGTGGCCCGCAAAAGAGCTAGGGGCAAAGAGAGATGGGCCCTAGCGTGTCCTTGACCGAGATGGTGCTGAGCCTCCCAACCATCTCCCCTTCTGTTCGAGTCATCGACTTCGAAACTAGCCTGGGTTATTCCCTCCGAGGGAGGCATCTTGCCCTCCAGCCTCTACTGAAGAGGTCAGGGACCAATGGGATAGGCGGTCGATGATTTATGGGACGCCCTGCACGTGGATCTATGGGGTGGTTCGCCCAGTCACGTCATGCCTTTATGGCGCTGGCTTGCATGTGGTCGTGCGCCGCAGTGTTCGGGAGCGTTTCCTGAAGGGTTGTGGGGATAGTTCGTGCGGATTCTTTGCGGGGGCGGTTCGCCTCTCTGGCCGCCGAAGCTTAAGTGGCCCCCTTCCCAGACTGTATCTCACCTTTTGCTCTCACCTTCCATCGCCATCTACTGCAAAGAGGGAGAAGAAAATGGAGAGAAGGAAAGAAGAAGGGTGGCCACGAGGCTTACCTTGCCCCGACGTTCCTCGCCGCCTGCTCTCGCAGTCACGGTCTCACCCTCCCGCTTGCAAGATGAGTTCGTGGGTGCCGTCGGTCGTGACCAAGGGGAAGCTCCTGGAGTACGTGGCGAAGGGTCTCCTTCCACCCAAGGACGTAGCTGGGTGGAGAGCCGACGCCGGAGAGCCGTTCTTGCGATCGCAAGCAGGGGAGACGGTGTCCTTCCTCGACTACCACGATCGTGGGTTCGGGTTGCCGGCGTCCGACTTCATCCGTGGGTTCCTGCATGAGCACAAGATCGAGCTACAACATTGTTGACGGTCATTATTGATAATTATAAAGCATCAATATACCTTGTATTCATCTTTAAAATTAATCACCAACATAGGTGTAGTGGTTTAAACTAAGTATTTACACAAGTTTTGGTGATTTTGTGAATGCGGGAAGATTTATTAAGAAAAACAGGTCAAAGTGGGCCACATTATCACAAGAAATCAGATCCAATCGCAACGAAACCAACTCTACTGGGCTGTAATCCATCAATCATGGGCCAGAGAAGAAGATCCACGTGGACGGGGACCACGGTGGGGTCGGCTGACCCCACTTGTAGGTCGGCCGACCCCCCCAGGGCCCACCTGTCAACGCCCGTTGTTTTCCACTGACTTTGAGGATGAATCTCCACTGTTTGGTTAGGTCGGTTGATCCAATGGTGGGCAGAAGAATTGGTTCAGATCGATGACGTGGCGATTACTTGCCACCTACTCCATCTACCCAATAAAAGGCCCCCCAGAGCCCCTCTAGAAGACCATCCTGATTCGTTCAGAGATCCAGTTCATGAGAGAAGATTAGATCTCCAATTATCTTTAGTTCTAGTATAGCTTAGCTAGAATAAGATTCAAGTAGTCAGGCTATTGCTCAAGGTTCCGGATCCGTCTCTGGAAGACTTGGTAAAGCTAATGTATCCTTTATATTTTATTGTGACTTTGATCTTAATCTTTATTATGTTTCTAGTTTATCTTGATTTCTTGTGTGATATAGTTATAGTTATCTTTGAGTTTATGTTTAAGTTCACAGAGCGCTCAATTCAGTACTCGAGTAGGTTGAGTAGCCGAACTTTGTGTAAGCGTGGTGCTTATACATTGTTTTGCCTGTGGATGCACCCTGCATTCCGGTTGTGGTAGATTTACTTAGGGTGACAACCTTGTAGATTCTCTGTATTCCACATCCCGTTTGTCGGACTAGTAGGACCTATGTCGCGAGGGAGAAGTATATTATTGTACTCCTCCTAAGAGATGTTCCTTATGCATAGATGAAGAGTTAGTTATTGCTATAGAGTATATATGTTTTCATTTGCTATGATTTGTTAATTAGAAATAGCTTAGGAATCTTTCTTTTGTTCATTACTTAGTTTTGCTATGCTACATTTATGAGTATCAATCTCTCTCTGAATTATAAATATCTTAAACTTACCCATGTTTTGAGTATGTGTTTAGTTAGTGATTTCATCATAAATAAATATTTATCAATCTCATCTTTGCCATCATTCCTCCCAGTGGTAAAAATATAAATAACGATACCTGGAATGCTCCCGGTGAAATGCTACAATGGTATATCTGTGCGCATGTAGAATTCTTAATTTTCTAATAAATACCAACAGACATTTCTGACGCCGTTACCAGGGAATACAATCCTTATAGCGATGCTAAGAAATACCAACAAGCATTTCTGGCGCCGTTGCTGGGGAGGAAAAAAGGCAATAGAAGAATTGATAAATATTATTTATTGATAAATCATAACTATGCACTACTGCTCTGGCAGGCTTACCCTTGTCTTTTATTTGTTTTCTATCTTATACAGGGTATTGCAACATTGATTTTTGCTTCAACAATAATTTGTCACTGAAGATCATTATCAAATCAATAGACAGCTCAACACCAATTTTTGAAGCTATGGATGAAAAGACTCTGCGTGAATTCTCTGCTCCAAATGCTGATAATGTTCGAACTGGACATCAA
>JAHUYU010002120.1:0-20060 GCA_030439765.1 Tripidium arundinaceum | reverse complement strand
CGATGATGTGGATTCAGATCCTCCTATAATTAGATTATGGTGTGACAATATTGGTGCAACATACTTATCAGCAAATCCTGTGTTTCACGCGAGGACAAAGCATATTGAAATAGACTTTTACTTTGTCAGACAAAGAGTAGCACAAAGGCTATTGGATATTCGATCTTTTCATTCAGGGGATCAGCTTGTGTATGGATTTACAAAACCGGTTGCTGCTTCCAAGTTGATTCAGTTTAGGAACAATCTCAATCTAGTGGCCGGTTGAGATTGAGTGGGGGTGTTAAGAAGCGTTAGCCTGGGGTGCACTCCGTGGTCAGGTTGTTACTGACTTGTAACTCAAGGTAGATTTGTTAGTTTGTAGTATCTATCTGTCGTAATCCTAGACTGATGTACAAGCCACGACATGGGGCTGTTCCTGACCTATATAACATGCAATCGAGACCTCTAGCGAGGTATCTCGTTCCTCCATCTTTCACACAGAAACCATAAACAACCATGACTAAAATTTTGTTCACTATTCCAGTTCCATAAAATCGCAACACTAAAGATTGTCAAGGGTGAAACCGAGAGCTCATTTTTGTCCGTTCTCAACAGTGGTATACGGTGCCTTAACACGTTGCTACTTCTTTAGATGTTACAACTATTTTGTCGATTACTCTTATGGCTTTTTCCCACGTTGCGCAATAATACTTCTGTTTCCTCTTTGAGTGTTATAGTTTGATGTCGATTTTGTCACAAATGCTTATATTTTGTTGAGGTATAGATGTAACATCATTGTGCAGATATTTTGGTACTTGCGTGGATTTTGTTGTATTATCTTGTATTGTGTTGACGCGCAATAATACTCCATGTCAATAGCACAACGGATGGACTGAAGATATACTTTGCTTTCTTTTTCAGCGTGAGGAAGGTACCTACTTTATTTACTTCCAATACAACTATACGAGAGGATCTTTTCAACTATAAAAAAGTTAAATGCATTAGCGGTTCCTGAATTTGTCAAAGTAGGTCCACGAATTTCGAAAATGTATTTCTGGATTCCTAAACTTATTTAGTGGTGCATCGTCCATCTCTGGACTTGCAAAATGGGTGCACCGTCAATTCTGGACCAAACTAACCATTGTAGTGCACCACGCTTAACAAGTTCAGGGACATAGAAATGCGTTTTTAAAGTTCGTTGACCTAAGTGACATCCCTTGACAAATTCATGGATCACTCATGCATTTAACTCTTATAAAAAATCATGCATTTAACTATTATAAAAAATCTGCGTGCTTCTGGGGTGTATACATCACATGGCTTGTAATGTTTTCAAAGCATTTGAGTAGAAATCTGTTCGAACAACAATCTGTTCAATTTCTCTTATAAGTATATCTTCAGTCCATCCGTTGTGCTATTGACATGGAGTATTATTGCGCGTCAACACAATACAAGATAATACAACAAAATCCACGCAAGTACCAAAATATCTGCACAATGATGTTACATCTATACCTCAACAAAATATAAGCATTTGTGACAAAATCGACATCAAACTATAACACTCAAAGAGGAAACAGAAGTATTATTGCGCAACGTGGGAAAAAGCCATAAGAGTAATCGACAAAATAGTTGTAACATCTAAAGAAGTAGCAACGTGTTAAGGCACCGTATACCACTGTTGAGAACGGACAAAAATGAGCTCTCGGTTTCACCCTTGACAATCTTTAGTGTTGCGATTTTATGGAACTGGAATAGTGAACAAAATTTTAGTCATGGTTGTTTATGGTTTCTGTGTGAAAGATGGAGGAACGAGATACCTCGCTAGAGGTCTCGATTGCATGTTATATAGGTCAGGAACAGCCCCATGTCGTGGCTTGTACATCAGTCTAGGATTACGACAGATAGATACTACAAACTAACAAATCTACCTTGAGTTACAAGTCAGTAACAACCTGACCACGGAGTGCACCCCAGGCTAACGCTTCTTAACACCCCCACTCAATCTCAACCGGCCACTAGATTGAGATTGTTCCTAAACGAATCAACTTGGAAGCAGCAACCGGTTTTGTAAATCCATACACAAGCTGATCCCCTGAATGAAAAGATCGAATATCCAATAGCCTTTGTGCTACTCTTTGTCTGACAAAGTAAAAGTCTATTTCAATATGCTTTGTCCTCGCGTGAAACACAGGATTTGCTGATAAGTATGTTGCACCAATATTGTCACACCATAATCTAATTATAGGAGGATCTGAATCCACATCATCTCTGCAGCCGCATCAGCACGTGCCTTGTACTCGGCTTCCGTGCTTGACCTCAAAACTGTGGTCTGCTTTCTTGCACTCCATGAGATAAGGTTTGAACCAAGAAATACAGCGAACCCACCAATCGACTGTCAATCATCAACACAGCCAGCCCAATCTGCATCAGAGAAGGTGCTCACCAACATTGACTTTGATCGTCGGATACTTAGCCCAAGCTTCGGTGTGCCATGCACGTATCTCGGAATACGCTTAACAACACTCCAGTGAACGGTTGTAGGAGCATGTAAAAATTGACACACCTTATTAACTGCAAAGGAAATGTTTGGTTGAGTCAAAGTAAGATATTGTAGAGCCCCCCACTATACTCCTATACTTTGTGGAGTCCTCAGGTCTGAGCTTATCACCTTCAACAATGCTGAGTTTTTTCAGTACTGGATGATGGAGTACTGATCGGCTTACTGTGACTCATACCAGCTCGCTTGACAACATCTTCAACATATCTCTCCTGAGTCAATATTAGTCCATTTGGAGATCTCTTTACCTCTATGGCAAGGAAGTAGTGGAGATTGCCTAAATCTTTTAGAGTAAACTCCTTTTCCAAGTCCCTAAGTAACGCCCTCCTGAGATGAACTTGCAACAATTATATCATCCACATAAACCAAAACAAATAAGGTGTGCCTGCCTTTGTTATAATAGAACAAAGAAGTATCTGCTTTAGAAGGTATGAACCCTAAGGACTCGAGCTTGTTGCACAACCAAGCATACCAGGCTCTTGGAGCCTGCTTAAGTCCATAGATGGCCTTATCTAATTTACAGACAAAGTTGGGTCTTAACTTGTCTGCATATCCAGGTGGCTGCATGCATATAAACCTCTTCTTCCAAAATACCATGCAGAATGTTAAGATAGCGTTAGCCTTGGGCGCACGCCCTGGTCAGGTAGTTACTGACTTGTAACTCAAAGTAGATTTGTTAGTTTCTTGTATCTATCTATTGTAATCCTAGATTGATGTACAAGCCACGCCATGGGGCTATTCCTGGCCTATATAACATGCAACCGTGACCTCTAGCGAGGTATCTCGTTCCTCCATCTTTCACAAGGTAATTAGAGCCAAACTCCCAACAGAGATCACCCATGGCGTTCCCATCTTCCTCCCGCGGCATCTGCTGCTCCCTCGCTAGGTTGTCTCGTAACCGAGAAGCTCACCCGTAGCAACCATCAGCTGTGGAAGGCACATGTGCTATCGGCACTGAGGGGGGCGCAACTCGCTGACTTCATTAGCGCGACTACGCAGCCGCTGGCGCCATTCCTGCCCTCCGAAAGGCAACGACAAGAAGGATGCCCCCCTACACCAAATCCAGAGTATGACCCATGGATAGCAAAGGACCAGCAGGTCCTAAACTATCTGCTGTCCTCGCTCTCCCGGGACATCCTTTCACAGATCTCATATGCGGAGTCAGCAGCTGCTGCATGGGCTGCGATTGAGGGTATGTTTGCATCCCAATCTCGTGCTTGCATCATCAGCATGAGGATGGCACTCGCGACGGTGTCCAAGGGTCTCCCGTCAATGAGTACGTCACCAAAATGAAGGCCCTTGCAGATGAGGTGGCATCCGCATGGAAGAAGCTTGAAGATGAGGAGCTAGTCTCCTACATCCTGACTGGCCTCGACATCGAGTACAACCCTGTGGTGTCTGCAATTGCCGCTAGGGTTGAACCCATTTCGGTGGGAGAGCTATACAGCCAGCTCGTGAGTTTTGAGCAACGGATCGAGCTGCTCCATGCCGGGGGATCTAATTCCTCCGCTAACATGGCCGCTAAAGGTGGTCGAGGTGGTGGAAACTCAACGCGTGACCGCGCTGGTGGTCGTGGCAGTGGACGCGGTCAGAAGGCCGGTCGTGGCGGTGGCCGTGGCCATGGAGGTACATCATCGGGCGTCATCTGCCAGTTGTGTGGCAAGGAGGGCCACACCGTCCTGCGCTGCTACAAGAGGTTTGATGCCTCTTTCACTGGTCCTCCACAGAAGAGCACTTCATCGGCAACTACCTCCTACGGCATCGACACAAACTGGTACATGGATTCGGGTGCCACGGATCATGTGACCGGGGAATTGGAGAAGCTCACTGTTCGTGACAAATATGGCGGCCATGATCAGGTGCACACGGCGAGTGGGTCAAGTATGGAGATATGTCATGTTGGATCTAGTACTTTGCATTCCCATACTAGTACTATTTGCCTGAATAACATCTTCCATGTTCCTAAAGTCCACAAGAGTTTACTTTCTGTTAATCGCCTCACACGTGATAACAATGTCTTTCTTGAGTTTCACCCTGATCATTTTTCTATCAAGAAACGGGGGACGAGGAGGACACTCCTCAAAGGCAGATGTGAAGGGGGGGCTCTATCCTCTGAAGACGGTCCAGAATAAACAAGTGCTCGGCATCATCAAGCCATCTACCTCCTTGTGGCAACATAGTTTAGGGCATGCTTCCACTCCTACAGTCACCAACCCTCCGCGCTCCGCTCCGCAAGCGCCTCCCTCCCTCTGCTGCCCTGCCGTGCCGCTAGCCCCCGTTCTCACGCGTCTCCCTCCCTCCCTCTACTGCCGCCAGCCGCGACAAGATATGGATAGAGCGGCCGCGACAGCCGCAGAAATCATCGCCATGATCCCATCGCCCTCGCCTTCGCCTTTGTAGCACTGGCTCCTCGTCCACCCGCCCCCTATTTCTTCCCACTCGGGTTGCTAGATCGGATTGTTGGATCCCGTCCGCCCATTTCTTGGAGAAGGCGAAATGGCCGTGACTGTCGCGGCCGCCAACGGCAACGTCCGGACGTGCCCCGGCGTGTCGCCAACGGCGCCCGGCGGCCGCCGTGCCGCGGTTCTTGGTCAGTGGCGGCCTCTTACGCCAGCGGCGCCCGCCAACTTGAGGTGAGGGGATTGGCCATTGGCCAAGATTCAGTTTTTTTTGCCATCCCCTTTTCGCTGCGCTGAACTTCTAGCCTTCGTTTAGCATTTTTCTTTTCTGCCATGGTACGATGTTTCAAAGGTTGCAGTTGACTTGCAGAGAATATAAGCATTTGTGACAAAATCGACATCAAACTATAACACTCAAAGAGGAAACAGAAGTATTATTGCGCAACGTGGGAAAAAGCCATAAGAGTAATCGACAAAATAGTTGTAACATCTAAAGAAGTAGCAACGTGTTAAGGCACCGTATACCACTGTTGAGAACGGACAAAAATGAGCTCTCGGTTTCACCCTTGACAATCTTTAGTGTTGCGATTTTATGGAACTGGAATAGTGAACAAAATTTTAGTCATGGTTGTTTATGGTTTCTGTGTGAAAGATGGAGGAACGAGATACCTCGCTAGAGGTCTCGATTGCATGTTATATAGGTCAGGAACAGCCCCATGTCGTGGCTTGTACATCAGTCTAGGATTACGACAGATAGATACTACAAACTAACAAATCTACCTTGAGTTACAAGTCAGTAACAACCTGACCACGGAGTGCACCCCAGGCTAACGCTTCTTAACACCCCCACTCAATCTCAACCGGCCACTAGATTGAGATTGTTCCTAAACTGAATCAACTTGGAAGCAGCAACCGGTTTTGTAAATCCATACACAAGCTGATCCCCTGAATGAAAAGATCGAATATCCAATAGCCTTTGTGCTACTCTTTGTCTGACAAAGTAAAAGTCTATTTCAATATGCTTTGTCCTCGCGTGAAACACAGGATTTGCTGATAAGTATGTTGCACCAATATTGTCACACCATAATCTAATTATAGGAGGATCTGAATCCACATCATCTCTGCAGCCGCATCAGCACGTGCCTTGTACTCGGCTTCCGTGCTTGACCTCAAAACTGTGGTCTGCTTTCTTGCACTCCATGAGATAAGGTTTGAACCAAGAAATACAGCGAACCCACCAATCGACTGTCAATCATCAACACAGCCAGCCCAATCTGCATCAGAGAAGGTGCTCACCAACATTGACTTTGATCGTCGGATACTTAGCCCAAGCTTCGGTGTGCCATGCACGTATCTCGGAATACGCTTAACAACACTCCAGTGAACGGTTGTAGGAGCATGTAAAAATTGACACACCTTATTAACTGCAAAGGAAATGTTTGGTTGAGTCAAAGTAAGATATTGTAGAGCCCCCACTATACTCCTATACTTTGTGGAGTCCTCAGGTCTGAGCTTATCACCTTCAACAATGCTGAGTTTTTCAGTACTGGATGATGGAGTACTGATCGGCTTACTGTGACTCATACCAGCTCGCTTGACAACATCTTCAACATATCTCTCCTGAGTCAATATTAGTCCATTTGGAGATCTCTTTACCTCTATGGCAAGGAAGTAGTGGAGATTGCCTAAATCTTTTAGAGTAAACTCCTTTTCCAAGTCCCTAAGTAACGCCCTCCTGAGATGAACTTGCAACAATTATATCATCCACATAAACCAAAACAAATAAGGTGTGCCTGCCTTTGTTATAATAGAACAAAGAAGTATCTGCTTTAGAAGGTATGAACCCTAAGGACTCGAGCTTGTTGCACAACCAAGCATACCAGGCTCTTGGAGCCTGCTTAAGTCCATAGATGGCCTTATCTAATTTACAGACAAAGTTGGGTCTTAACTTGTCTGCATATCCAGGTGGCTGCATGCATATAAACCTCTTCTTCCAAACACCATGAAGAAAAGCATTCTGAACATCAAGTTGCCGAAGTGACCATCCCTTAGAGACTGCAATTGATAGTATAAGCCGTATAGTTGCAGCCTTGACTACAGGACTAAAAGTATCCTCATAATCTAATCCATACCATTGCTTATACCCTTTTGCAGCAAGTCGAGCTTTATACCTGTCTATTGTGCCATATGCCTTCTTCTTAATCTTGTAGACCCATTTGCACCCAATGATATTGTTCCCTTTCGGGGCTAGAACCAAGTGCCAAGTCTTGTTGTGCAACAGGGCTTTATGTTCGACATCCATGGCAGCTACCCACTTGTGATCATGAAGTGCCTCATCTACTGAAGTCGACTCTTTTGCAACAAATGTCCCAACATGCCCCAACGAACAGTACCATCAGTATAAATCTTGGGTTTGTGAATACCGTGCTAGAGGCGTGTAGAGGGTCACTATGGTGGTATTGGAGAAGGTGCCCCGGCTGCAGGAGCATCTGGCGCAGACGATCCGGGCAGCAGATCCTCCTCGGAGAGGACAGGCGGATGTCCCCCCGTGCCCGGATCCATCTGTGCAGCCGCAGGAGTCGATGCAATCACGGGTGATGGCGAAGCGCCCGTAGAAGATCCCGCAGGATACCGAGTCGGCGACGATGACCCGGAGACAGGAACCGATCCCAAGGCGGATGTTATTGTTGGGACGATTCGCACGCCAGGCAAATCTGCACCAGGAGGATCCACCTCGATCGCTGTGCTGTTGTCGGTGGGGAGACACGTGCGATCACAGCCATTTGAGCCCAGATTTTCACCAGACGCACCTCGCATCGCCCCTGTATCAAACACAGATCCTCCATAAACTATTGTAGCATTAGTGGGAACGAAGTTAGGCACATGTGGATCAAGTAAAATTGCACCCCCAAAACTAGTACTAGGATTGAGCAAAGCGTCTGGAAGAAGGGAAATTTTCGCGCACAGCCGAGCTCCAGCGTTGGGATGCAAAAGACTGAAAGGGAACACATGTTCATCAAACACAACGTCACGAGAAATATAGACCCGACCTTCAGAAGGATAAAACTTTTAAATCCTTTATGCAAATTGCTGTATCCAAGGAAAACATAGCGTTTAGATCGGAACTGGAGCTTTCTAGTGTTATAGGGGTGAAGGTTTGGCCAGCAGGCGTAGCCAAAAACACGAAGGAAGGAGTAGTCCATCTGTTGTTGAAACAAACGCTCAAAAGGGGGTCTCATTATCAATAACCTTGGAGGGTAGACGGTTAATGAGAAAAACGACAGTAGCAAAAGCTTCATCCCAAAATTTGAGCAGAATAGAGGCATGAGCCAGGAGCGACAGCCCTACCTCAACTATATGGCGGTGCTTTCTTTCAGCAGATCCATTCTGCTGGTGAGCATGCGGACAGGAAACGTGATGAGCAATGCCAATCCGTTGGAAGAAAGAGTTCAGAGATTGATACTCTCCTCCCCAATCGGTCTGGATAGCTAGAATCTTTCTATTGAATTGGCATTCAACCATATTTTGGAAATCACAAAAAATGTTGAAACACCTCAGATTTATGGCGCAAAAGATAAACCCAAGTGAATTTGCTATAATCATCAATGAAGCTGACATAATAATTGTTGCGCCTAACAAAAGTTGGAGCAGGACCCCATACATCGAAAAAAACAAGATCCATAGGACTAGCAGACACACTAGTGGATCATGGATATGGCAACTGATGGCTTTTGCCCTTTTGACACGCATCACAAAAAATGTTCTTATTCAAATCTCTAACAAAAGGAAGCTTATGGCGATTGAGGACTTGATGGACTGTAGAGTGGAAGCATGCCCTAAACTATGTTGCCACAAGGAGGTAGATGGCTTGATGATGCCGAGCACTTGTTTATTCTGGACCGTCTTCAGAGGATAGAGCCCCCCCTTCACATCTGCCTTTGAGGAGTGTCCTCCTCGTCCCCCGTTTCTTGATAGAAAAATGATCAGGGTGAAACTCAAGAAAGACATTGTTATCACGTGTGAGGCGATTAACAGAAAGTAAACTCTTGTGGACTTTAGGAACATGGAAGATGTTATTCAGGCAAATAGTACTAGTATGGGAATGCAAAGTACTAGATCCAACATGACATATCTCCATACTTGACCCACTCGCCGTGTGCACCTGATCATGGCCGCCATATTTGTCACGAACAGTGAGCTTCTCCAATTCCCCGGTCACATGATCCGTGGCACCCGAATCCATGTACCAGTTTGTGTCGATGCCGTAGGAGGTAGTTGCCGATGAAGTGCTCTTCTGTGGAGGACCAGTGAAAGAGGCATCAAACCTCTTGTAGCAGCGCAGGACGGTGTGGCCCTCCTTGCCACACAACTGGCAGATGACGCCCGATGATGTACCTCCATGGCCACGGCCACCGCCACGACCCGGCCTTCTGACCGCGTCCACTGCCACGACCACCAGCGCGGTCACGCGTTGAGTTTCCACCACCTCGACCACCTTTAGCGGCCATGTTAGCGGAGGAATTAGATCCCCCGGCATGGAGCAGCTCGATCCGTTGCTCAAAACTCACGAGCTGGCTGTATAGCTCTCCCACCGAAATGGGTTCAACCCTAGCGGCAATTGCAGACACCACAGGGTTGTACTCGATGTCGAGGCCAGTCAGGATGTAGGAGACTAGCTCCTCATCTTCAAGCTTCTTCCATGCGGATGCCACCTCATCTGCAAGGGCCTTCATTTTGGTGACGTACTCATTGACGGGAGACCCTTGGACACCGTCGCGAGTGCCATCCTCATGCTGATGATGCAAGCACGAGATTGGGATGCAAACATACCCTCAATCGCAGCCCATGCAGCAGCTGCTGACTCCGCATATGAGATCTGTGAAAGGATGTCCCGGGAGAGCGAGGACAGCAGATAGTTTAGGACCTGCTGGTCCTTTGCTATCCATGGGTCATACTCTGGATTTGGTGTAGGGGGGCATCCTTCTTGTCGTTGCCTTTCGGAGGGCAGGAATGGCGCCAGCGGCTGCGTAGTCGCGCTAATGAAGTCAGCGAGTTGCGCCCCCCTCAGTGCCGATAGCACATGTGCCTTCCACAGCTGATGGTTGCTACGGGTGAGCTTCTCGGTTACGAGACAACCTAGCGAGGGAGCAGCAGATGCCGCGGGAGGAAGATGGGAACGCCATGGGTGATCTCTGTTGGGAGTTTGGCTCTAATTACCTTGTGAAAGATGGAGGAACGAGATACCTCGCTAGAGGTCACGGTTGCATGTTATATAGGCCAGGAATAGCCCCATGGCGTGGCTTGTACATCAATCTAGGATTACAATAGATAGATACAAGAAACTAACAAATCTACTTTGAGTTACAAGTCAGTAACTACCTGACCAGGGCGTGCGCCCAAGGCTAACGCTATCTTAACATTCTGCATGGTATTTTGGAAGAAGAGGTTTATATGCATGCAGCCACCTGGATATGCAGACAAGTTAAGACCCAACTTTGTCTGTAAATTAGATAAGGCCATCTATGGACTTAAGCAGGCTCCAAGAGCCTGGTATGCTTGGTTGTGCAACAAGCTCGAGTCCTTAGGGTTCATACCTTCTAAAGCAGATACTTCTTTGTTCTATTATAACAAAGGCAGGCACACCTTATTTGTTTTGGTTTATGTGGATGATATAATTGTTGCAAGTTCATCTCAGGAGGGCGTTACTTAGGGACTTGGAAAAGGAGTTTACTCTAAAAGATTTAGGCAATCTCCACTACTTCCTTGCCATAGAGGTAAAGAGATCTCCAAATGGACTAATATTGACTCAGGAGAGATATGTTGAAGATGTTGTCAAGCGAGCTGGTATGAGTCACAGTAAGCCGATCAGTACTCCATCATCCAGTACTGAAAAACTCAGCATTGTTGAAGGTGATAAGCTCAGACCTGAGGACTCCACAAAGTATAGGAGTATAGTGGGGGCTCTACAATATCTTACTTTGACTCAACCAAACATTTCCTTTGCAGTTAATAAGGTGTGTCAATTTTTTACATGCTCCTACAACCGTTCACTGGAGTGTTGTTAAGCGTATTCCGAGATACGTGCATGGCACACCGAAGCTTGGGCTAAGTATCCGACGATCAAAGTCAATGTTGGTGAGCACCTTCTCTGATGCAGATTGGGCTGGCTGTGTTGATGATTGACAGTCGATTGGTGGGTTCGCTGTATTTCTTGGTTCAAACCTTATCTCATGGAGTGCAAGAAAGCAGACCACAGTTTTGAGGTCAAGCACGGAAGCCGAGTACAAGGCACGTGCTGATGCGGCTGCAGAGATGATGTGGATTCAGATCCTCCTATAATTAGATTATGGTGTGACAATATTGGTGCAACATACTTATCAGCAAATCCTGTGTTTCACGCGAGGACAAAGCATATTGAAATAGACTTTTACTTTGTCAGACAAAGAGTAGCACAAAGGCTATTGGATATTCGATCTTTTCATTCAGGGGATCAGCTTGTGTATGGATTTACAAAACCGGTTGCTGCTTCCAAGTTGATTCAGTTTAGGAACAATCTCAATCTAGTGGCCGGTTGAGATTGAGTGGGGGTGTTAAGAAGCGTTAGCCTGGGGTGCACTCCGTGGTCAGGTTGTTACTGACTTGTAACTCAAGGTAGATTTGTTAGTTTGTAGTATCTATCTGTCGTAATCCTAGACTGATGTACAAGCCACGACATGGGGCTGTTCCTGACCTATATAACATGCAATCGAGACCTCTAGCGAGGTATCTCGTTCCTCCATCTTTCACACAGAAACCATAAACAACCATGACTAAAATTTTGAGACTGGTCAAGTTATCATTGGCAACTTGCTTTCAGTGCCTCGCCTCATGAGTTAATATATTATTTGTTTCACGAAAACAATTATGATTTTCAAATAGTCATGTAAAGCACATTGATAAGGCGCATTAGGCCATTCCCAAGTTCACATAGGTTTCAATCTCATTAATTAAATGAGATGCCACATAAGTAAATGTAACAATATGACAAGAATTTACGAAGAGAGTGAAAAGATGGGTTTGATCTAGATGACACCTCCTGAAAAATGTTTCTAAGGCCATTCTAAGGTTCTGTTTGGCACGGTTCCAATTCACTAGTGGAGCCGTCTTTTTTAGCTTCAGCTCCACGAACACTCTACCGGTGTAGCTGGAGCCGTTTTGATGACTCATTTGGCAAAACAGCTTCTCATGGTGGGCGAAAAGAATGAAAAGACCAAAACATCTCTTTTCCCCCCTATCCTTCTTCTTATCCGATCGGCCGTACGCATGCTCTTCTTCGGATGTCTTTCTTTCCCGGCGGCCACGCTCCCTCCTCCAGCGGCCGGTGCGCGCGCTCTTCCAGCGGCTGTCGGCGACCTGCCCTCCCACAGCCCGCGGTCACCTCTCCAGCGACCTACACGTCTCACGCGGTCTGCGCATGCGCTCTTCGGCGGCCTGCGCGCCCCCTGGCGGCCCGCGTGCCCCTCTTCGGCGGTTGCGTGCCCCGGCCGATGTGCGCCCTCTCCTCCGGCTGCCGCAAGCCTTGACAATCACGCTCAGTTCCCGCGCGTGCTCCCTAGATATGGGCAAATATGATATTCTCCCACGATGGGGCCCACGGGCATGGGATGGAGCCAAGTGAAGCCACTATTTTTAGCTCCATTCCACCAAAACCTCTGTGAGAGCACGATTTAAGGGGCTCCTTGGGTGGAGCTGTTTCATTTTACCCGTTTGGCATAAAACGGCTCCAAACAGCTCCAAGAGCTAGTGGTGGAGCTACGCCAAACGGGACCTAAGACTGTCATATCATGTAGAATGAATTGAAACATAGATGAAACACTCCACTATCAATAGATAGTTTCATTCTATTGTTTCATAGACATTTAATTCTATGACTCATATAGAGTTGGTAATCGTGCCAAGAGAATTTCATTTCCACGGAACTCACTTATTCTCTATCTTTAGAAAAATATTGTCATGTCATAAAAAATTCCTATATCGCAGGCTATTAAATGTAAAAGAAACTTTCATGAAACTTCAATTGAGACTGACCTGAGACTACGAAACATGTTGAAACTGGCATTGAGCACTTAAGAGCTTCGTTTCATCTAACTACGCTGAATCCAATGCATAGCAACTTTATGGCTAGCTTATGAGGCCCCATAGTGAAATTTTGGATTGGAGGCCAACCTCTTCTTTTAGAGCTTGTTTGGATCTCACTCTCATGGTGAGGATCTGAATTCTAGATAGCGAGAATACAATCTAGATTAGGGATTAAAAACGAGGAGTATTCGGATTCTCATTCTCGTAGTGATTATTGTCTTTGTATAGTGAAAATATCCAAACAATAGGTTTTATGTAGATAGTTGGATTATAGGGTCTCATTTTAGAATCCAAGTGTTTTGATCTCATTCTCATTCTTATTTTTCTTAAGAGATCCAAACATGCCATTGTTGAACACCGCGAAATAAAATTCTCACTATCCTTTCCCTGATCTCTTTTTATTCTACAATAAATTTATTTAATTAGCTAGAGAAGATAAGCTCGGATATCATGATAATATATGGTATTTGTATGTTTTATACAAATCTGGGCATGGTCTTCTTGCCTACGTCACCAAATACTTTGCTTTCTTTTTCAGCGTGAGGAAGGTACCTACTTTATTTACTTCCAATACAACTATACGAGAGGATCTTTTCAACTATAAAAAAGTTAAATGCATTAGCGGTTCCTGAATTTGTCAAAGTAGGTCCACGAATTTCGAAAATGTATTTCTGGATTCCTAAACTTATTTAGTGGTGCATCGTCCATCTCTGGACTTGCAAAATGGTGCACCGTCAATTCTGGACCAAACTAACCATTGTAGTGCACCACGCTTAACAAGTTCAGGGACATAGAAATGCGTTTTTAAAGTTCGTTGACCTAAGTGACATCCCTTGACAAATTCATGGATCACTCATGCATTTAACTCTTATAAAAAAATCATGCATTTAACTATTATAAAAAATCTGCGTGCTTCTGGGGTGTATACATCACATGGCTTGTAATGTTTTCAAAGCATTTGAGTAGAAATCTGTTCGAACAACAATCTGTTCAATTTCTCTTATAAGTATATCTTCAGTCCATCCGTTGTGCTATTGACATGGAGTATTATTGCGCGTCAACACAATACAAGATAATACAACAAAATCCACGCAAGTACCAAAATATCTGCACAATGATGTTACATCTATACCTCAACAAAATATAAGCATTTGTGACAAAATCGACATCAAACTATAACACTCAAAGAGGAAACAGAAGTATTATTGCGCAACGTGGGAAAAAGCCATAAGAGTAATCGACAAAATAGTTGTAACATCTAAAGAAGTAGCAACGTGTTAAGGCACCGTATACCACTGTTGAGAACGGACAAAAATGAGCTCTCGGTTTCACCCTTGACAATCTTTAGTGTTGCGATTTTATGGAACTGGAATAGTGAACAAAATTTTAGTCATGGTTGTTTATGGTTTCTGTGTGAAAGATGGAGGAACGAGATACCTCGCTAGAGGTCTCGATTGCATGTTATATAGGTCAGGAACAGCCCCATGTCGTGGCTTGTACATCAGTCTAGGATTACGACAGATAGATACTACAAACTAACAAATCTACCTTGAGTTACAAGTCAGTAACAACCTGACCACGGAGTGCACCCCAGGCTAACGCTTCTTAACACCCCCACTCAATCTCAACCGGCCACTAGATTGAGATTGTTCCTAAACTGAATCAACTTGGAAGCAGCAACCGGTTTTGTAAATCCATACACAAGCTGATCCCCTGAATGAAAAGATCGAATATCCAATAGCCTTTGTGCTACTCTTTGTCTGACAAAGTAAAAGTCTATTTCAATATGCTTTGTCCTCGCGTGAAACACAGGATTTGCTGATAAGTATGTTGCACCAATATTGTCACACCATAATCTAATTATAGGAGGATCTGAATCCACATCATCTCTGCAGCCGCATCAGCACGTGCCTTGTACTCGGCTTCCGTGCTTGACCTCAAAACTGTGGTCTGCTTTCTTGCACTCCATGAGATAAGGTTTGAACCAAGAAATACAGCGAACCCACCAATCGACTGTCAATCATCAACACAGCCAGCCCAATCTGCATCAGAGAAGGTGCTCACCAACATTGACTTTGATCGTCGGATACTTAGCCCAAGCTTCGGTGTGCCATGCACGTATCTCGGAATACGCTTAACAACACTCCAGTGAACGGTTGTAGGAGCATGTAAAAATTGACACACCTTATTAACTGCAAAGGAAATGTTTGGTTGAGTCAAAGTAAGATATTGTAGAGCCCCCACTATACTCCTATACTTTGTGGAGTCCTCAGGTCTGAGCTTATCACCTTCAACAATGCTGAGTTTTTCAGTACTGGATGATGGAGTACTGATCGGCTTACTGTGACTCATACCAGCTCGCTTGACAACATCTTCAACATATCTCTCCTGAGTCAATATTAGTCCATTTGGAGATCTCTTTACCTCTATGGCAAGGAAGTAGTGGAGATTGCCTAAATCTTTTAGAGTAAACTCCTTTTCCAAGTCCCTAAGTAACGCCCTCCTGAGATGAACTTGCAACAATTATATCATCCACATAAACCAAAACAAATAAGGTGTGCCTGCCTTTGTTATAATAGAACAAAGAAGTATCTGCTTTAGAAGGTATGAACCCTAAGGACTCGAGCTTGTTGCACAACCAAGCATACCAGGCTCTTGGAGCCTGCTTAAGTCCATAGATGGCCTTATCTAATTTACAGACAAAGTTGGGTCTTAACTTGTCTGCATATCCAGGTGGCTGCATGCATATAAACCTCTTCTTCCAAAACACCATGAAGAAAAGCATTCTGAACATCAAGTTGCCGAAGTGACCATCCCTTAGAGACTGCAATTGATAGTATAAGCCGTATAGTTGCAGCCTTGACTACAGGACTAAAAGTATCCTCATAATCTAATCCATACCATTGCTTATACCCTTTTGCAGCAAGTCGAGCTTTATACCTGTCTATTGTGCCATATGCCTTCTTCTTAATCTTGTAGACCCATTTGCACCCAATGATATTGTTCCCTTTCGGGGCTAGAACCAAGTGCCAAGTCTTGTTGTGCAACAGGGCTTTATGTTCGACATCCATGGCAGCTACCCACTTGTGATCATGAAGTGCCTCATCTACTGAAGTCGACTCTTTTGCAACAAATGTCCCCAACATGCCCCAACGAACAGTACCATCAGTATAAATCTTGGGTTTGTGAATACCGTGCTAGAGGCGTGTAGAGGGTCACTATGGTGGTATTGGAGAAGGTGCCCCGGCTGCAGGAGCATCTGGCGCAGACGATCCGGGCAGCAGATCCTCCTCGGAGAGGACAGGCGGATGTCCCCCCGTGCCCGGATCCATCTGTGCAGCCGCAGGAGTCGATGCAATCACGGGTGATGGCGAAGCGCCCGTAGAAGATCCCGCAGGATACCGAGTCGGCGACGATGACCCGGAGACAGGAACCGATCCCAAGGCGGATGTTATTGTTGGGACGATTCGCACGCCAGGCAAATCTGCACCAGGAGGATCCACCTCGATCGCTGTGCTGTTGTCGGTGGGGAGACACGTGCGATCACAGCCATTTGAGCCCAGATTTTCACCAGACGCACCTCGCATCGCCCCTGTATCAAACACAGATCCTCCATAAACTATTGTAGCATTAGTGGGAACGAAGTTAGGCACATGTGGATCAAGTAAAATTGCACCCCCAAAACTAGTACTAGGATTGAGCAAAGCGTCTGGAAGAAGGGAAATTTTCGCGCACAGCCGAGCTCCAGCGTTGGGATGCAAAAGACTGAAAGGGAACACATGTTCATCAAACACAACGTCACGAGAAATATAGACCCGACCTTCAGAAGGATAAAACTTTTAAATCCTTTATGCAAATTGCTGTATCCAAGGAAAACATAGCGTTTAGATCGGAACTGGAGCTTTCTAGTGTTATAGGGGTGAAGGTTTGGCCAGCAGGCGTAGCCAAAAACACGAAGGAAGGAGTAGTCCATCTGTTGTTGAAACAAACGCTCAAAAGGGGGTCTCATTATCAATAACCTTGGAGGGTAGACGGTTAATGAGAAAAACGACAGTAGCAAAAGCTTCATCCCAAAATTTGAGCAGAATAGAGGCATGAGCCAGGAGCGACAGCCCTACCTCAACTATATGGCGGTGCTTTCTTTCAGCAGATCCATTCTGCTGGTGAGCATGCGGACAGGAAACGTGATGAGCAATGCCAATCCGTTGGAAGAAAGAGTTCAGAGATTGATACTCTCCTCCCCAATCGGTCTGGATAGCTAGAATCTTTCTATTGAATTGGCATTCAACCATATTTTGGAAATCACAAAAATGTTGAAACACCTCAGATTTATGGCGCAAAAGATAAACCCAAGTGAATTTGCTATAATCATCAATGAAGCTTTTGCTACTGTCGTTTTTCTCATTAACCGTCTACCCTCCAAGGTTATTGATAATGAGACCCCCTTTTGAGCGTTTGTTTCAACAACAGATGGACTACTCCTTCCTTCGTGTTTTTGGCTACGCCTGCTGGCCAAACCTTCACCCCTATAACACTAGAAAGCTCCAGTTCCGATCTAAACGCTATGTTTTCCTTGGATACAGCAATTTGCATAAAGGATTTAAAAGTTTTATCCTTCTGAAGGTCGGGTCTATATTTCTCGTGACGTTGTGTTTGATGAACATGTGTTCCCTTTCAGTCTTTTGCATCCCAACGCTGGAGCTCGGCTGTGCGCGAAAATTTCCCTTCTTCCAGACGCTTTGCTCAATCCTAGTACTAGTTTTGGGGGTGCAATTTTACTTGATCCACATGTGCCTAACTTCGTTCCCACTAATGCTACAATAGTTTATGGAGGATCTGTGTTTGATACAGGGGCGATGCGAGGTGCGTCTGGTGAAAATCTGGGCTCAAATGGCTGTGATCGCACGTGTCTCCCCACCGACAACAGCACAGCGATCGAGGTGGATCCTCCTGGTGCAGATTTGCCTGGCGTGCGAATCGTCCCAACAATAACATCCGCCTTGGGATCGGTTCCTGTCTCCGGGTCATCGTCGCCGACTCGGTATCCTGCGGGATCTTCTACGGGCGCTTCGCCATCACCCGTGATTGCATCGACTCCTGCGGCTGCACAGATGGATCCGGGCACGGGGGGACATCCGCCTGTCCTCTCCGAGGAGGATCTGCTGCCCGGATCGTCTGCGCCAGATGCTCCTGCAGCCGGGGCACCTTCTCCAATACCACCATAGTGACCCTCTACACGCCTCTAGCACGGTATTCACAAACCCAAGATTTATACTGATGGTACTGTTCGTTGGGGCATGTTGGGGACATTTGTTGCAAAAGAGTCGACTTCAGTAGATGAGGCACTTCATGATCACAAGTGGGTAGCTGCCATGGATGTCGAACATAAAGCCCTGTTGCACAACAAGACTTGGCACTTGGTTCTAGCCCCGAAAGGGAACAATATCATTGGGTGCAAATGGGTCTACAAGATTAAGAAGAAGGCATATGGCACAATAGACAGGTATAAAGCTCGACTTGCTGCAAAAGGGTATAAGCAATGGTATGGATTAGATTATGAGGATACTTTTAGTCCTGTAGTCAAGGCTGCAACTATACGGCTTATACTATCAATTGCAGTCTCTAAGGGATGGTCACTTCGGCAACTTGATGTTCAGAATGCTTTTCTTCATGGTGTTTTGGAAGAAGAGGTTTATATGCATGCAGCCACCTGGATATGCAGACAAGTTAAGACCCAACTTTGTCTGTAAATTAGATAAGGCCATCTATGGACTTAAGCAGGCTCCAAGAGCCTGGTATGCTTGGTTGTGCAACAAGCTCGAGTCCTTAGGGTTCATACCTTCTAAAGCAGATACTTCTTTGTTCTATTATAACAAAGGCAGGCACACCTTATTTGTTTTGGTTTATGTGGATGATATAATTGTTGCAAGTTCATCTCAGGAGGGCGTTACTTAGGGACTTGGAAAAGGAGTTTACTCTAAAAGATTTAGGCAATCTCCACTACTTCCTTGCCATAGAGGTAAAGAGATCTCCAAATGGACTAATATTGACTCAGGAGAGATATGTTGAAGATGTTGTCAAGCGAGCTGGTATGAGTCACAGTAAGCCGATCAGTACTCCATCATCCAGTACTGAAAAACTCAGCATTGTTGAAGGTGATAAGCTCAGACCTGAGGACTCCACAAAGTATAGGAGTATAGTGGGGGCTCTACAATATCTTACTTTGACTCAACCAAACATTTCCTTTGCAGTTAATAAGGTGTGTCAATTTTTACATGCTCCTACAACCGTTCACTGGAGTGTTGTTAAGCGTATTCCGAGATACGTGCATGGCACACCGAAGCTTGGGCTAAGTATCCGACGATCAAAGTCAATGTTGGTGAGCACCTTCTCTGATGCAGATTGGGCTGGCTGTGTTGATGATTGACAGTCGATTGGTGGGTTCGCTGTATTTCTTGGTTCAAACCTTATCTCATGGAGTGCAAGAAAGCAGACCACAGTTTTGAGGTCAAGCACGGAAGCCGAGTACAAGGCACGTGCTGATGCGGCTGCAGAGATGATGTGGATTCAGATCCTCCTATAATTAGATTATGGTGTGACAATATTGGTGCAACATACTTATCAGCAAATCCTGTGTTTCACGCGAGGACAAAGCATATTGAAATAGACTTTTACTTTGTCAGACAAAGAGTAGCACAAAGGCTATTGGATATTCGATCTTTTCATTCAGGGGATCAGCTTGTGTATGGATTTACAAAACCGGTTGCTGCTTCCAAGTTGATTCAGTTTAGGAACAATCTCAATCTAGTGGCCGGTTGAGATTGAGTGGGGGTGTTAAGAAGCGTTAGCCTGGGGTGCACTCCGTGGTCAGGTTGTTACTGACTTGTAACTCAAGGTAGATTTGTTAGTTTGTAGTATCTATCTGTCGTAATCCTAGACTGATGTACAAGCCACGACATGGGGCTGTTCCTGACCTATATAACATGCAATCGAGACCTCTAGCG